>BOPP01000046.1:5816478-5833029 GCA_017312745.1 Gryllus bimaculatus
TTAAATTTGGCTACATTAGAAGGAAGAGCCTCTCGTGCTTCTGCAGTAGAGTAGAGTTTGTCCATATCCTGCGCGGTCTGCGACATGTGCAGTAGAGTAGCGCACGTAAGATAGTGTGTGTCAGGAAAAGATCGCGCGCAATCCGTCGCCCACTTGTCATGGTACAAGCTCCGGCATTCACCTGGCGATGATCGACGAAACCAACAGACAACTCCCGATCAAAGCATCCGGCCGCTAGAATTCTCCTCCATACCGATTGAATTTGACCATGCAATCTAGCTAGTGTCGAAAATCCTGCCACAGTTAGAACTCCTAACCTAGAATTTCCAGGTCACAGGATATGCTGGGACATCATTTGATGGCCTGAGCAACTTCAGCTGGTCTGAGATTGCCATTTTCAAAATTCTTTAATGTGTTAATTAGGCCTGCCTTAAGAAGCTGATATTACATTTAAGCTTAATGCACTTGCTTCACATGCAACACAAACATTGCCCGTCAGGCTGACCAAACTCAATGGCTCCTAACCAGAATGTTCTCTCTCAGACTCTCCAGAGATATTCGAGAACAATTACTATAAAAACCATTCAAAAAATAACAAAGATTCATTGGAATTTCGATGACATTTCATAAACCATATCATTAATTCATGACCATAAACTTTTGTACGATTGCCTAGCTGTCCCTAATTGCCTACACTAGAGTTGATTGCACAGGCTCTCTCACGTAGCCATGGATCAAAATAGAATTGTTTAGGTTAGTAGTACGCCCGCAATTCTAGCACTGTCGAATAAAAGATCCTATATTTTCATATTTTTGACATCAGCTCCGTAAAGGGGACGAATAAAATTACGGCAATCGCGAATTTTCTAAGCCGGCCCCTTTGTTCTGTTATTCACTTGTATTTTCTTATCAGTTCTTATTGTATTGTATTGATTGAAAACCTTAAAAGTTGTACAAAAGAAAGCTATCAAACTCAATACATTTACTTCCGCGCGGAATACACAAAAACCAATAAGGTGCAGATGAATAGTAATTGACGCAAGAAAAATTTTGAGGTCTACTGAACCGAAATGTGTTTCGGAGCTCAACGATCTGATTATGGCAGACACGTGTCATTCATAAAACACATATTGCAAAATCCTGATCTGAATGACCTCCACGAGTTTGTTACTTCTTATACTAAGAATATCTTAGTGATGTAGTACGTTGTTCAGACATCGCAAAATTAGATTGCCAGACGAACAAAATTACGACTATTGGATTTCAATCGCGCGCTGTCAGAGCGTAATCTAGAGGATTTCTCGACTGCGTCGTTAATCTTCCCCATCGACTCAATGTTTTCTTCTAGGTTAGTCATTAAAATTGTTACCATCGCTTCACCATGCATGCAGATCTAAACAGTACAGCAATGAAGTAAAAGTAAAATACTCTTTTTTAATTACATTGCCTTCTTGAAAGTCCAACACTTTGTCCGACGACACTTTCAGAGACATCACACTTTTAATTCCATGCATGGTATTTTCATGTGTTTAAAAATGACGAAGTCTATGTGCAACTGATATTGAAGTTGAAGATTTAAAAAATGGATTTATGTCATTTTTATGCTCGGTCAGTCGACATCACGCTCGACTTTAAAAATACGATAGAAGGATGAACTTACTTTTTATAGCAAATTTTCACAGAAACATTTGGACATGTTTTTGAAAAAGCATCGTGTCAGCTTTTACGAAAATAAGTTATTTTTAGTTCATTTTCACAAGAAACGATTGAATTAAAAAAACCTCCACTTGAAATTATTTGAAGCACAAACGCGCTTACGTATTAAAAACGTCCGTAATGCAAATATTAACTACCTGAGACAAAACATTTTTTTTTTGAAAAAACAAAATAATACATCAAAATGAAGTTCATGTCATTTTATTCAGTGAGTTTAGCACCATCCATACATCAAATATAAAGAATAAAAATATAATGCAGTTTTAAATAGTTATAAATGTTACTCATATTTTAATCAAGATTGCGGGAAAACAACTTATAGTTTAGTGAAACATGATATTTTTTAAATAACTGATTGTGAAGAACTAATTTCATCTGAAGAAAAAATCTCGTTCAATTAAATTACCCACAATACTAAAAGAGATCTTTTCAAATTGCAGGACCACAAGTGGGGCCAGATCGATAATGCAATGATTATTGGCAAAAATTATACGAATAGTTTACGCACTAATCTGTTCACAGACAGACAAGCGGATCGACGGTCGGAAGATTCGAGAAAACAAACAACAATTCTCTTTTCCTATCAGAAGTCCCCAAAACTTGTACTTCCATTGAAATCTCGAAATCGATTGCAGTATTCTGAGCGAATGAATAATAATAAAGAAAGACGTTTCATAAAGAGAACCTCGAACGGTTAACTTTCATTGTTTAAAATTATTTTCTCTTCTGCAAATTTACAATCTGTTAATTTTTTAACATTAAAAAATCTATAACAATACAACGGGATAAAAAAATAACAAACATAAACCACTATTATGACAGTTTTTATAATTTTCATTAGTAAAATGTTTTTCGTGTCAGTTTGTACATGTCTCGACTTATCTAGTAGGTTAATTGGAAGGTGATTCGCGTCCTCACACGATCTCTTCTGATATATTTGCATTATCTTTGTAATGACGTCATCATTATATATGTTAAGAATAAGGTCAGCTTCAGATTTAAGTTCGTCTTTGATTTCTTCTTCGTTCGCTGATGGCTGAATATAACGAAGGACTACACGGAATGCTCTGATCCCATTTGGTTGAAATGTGTGAGGTATTCCGCTTCTTTTACGTCCAGTACTTTAATTATGTTTCTGTATGCTTCAGTACTGTGTATGGTATTTTTACTTCGTCGCTATACATTTCAAATGTGAATTTCTTTACATGGGCGTGTTAGTTTAGAACTTCATTAGTGATATTTACTGATATTTGTCTCATTTTTCGTGTACTTTTCATAGCCTCAAATTCAGGTAGCTATATATTGGTCAAGGAACCAAAAAATATACAAGCAGTCATTTCAAATCAATAAAACTCAAATATAATTCTACTGTTAATACTAACCAGACATGATTTTCTACTCACGATTAAAAGGAAATGTGAACTTGCCCCTGGCCGATGTAATAAAAGTCAATTACTGACGATGACTGACTAAAATAAAAGAAGGATTATACCAAGCGCTCAATGCACCCAGAAAGGCTTAGAGACGCGTTACACAGGTGCAACATTAAATTATTATTTTTTTACATTCACCAGAATACTGAAAAAAAGCTGACGTAACCAGCGCTCCACGAATATTATTATATCATTGATTTTCTATTAAAAAGAAAAAGGAATTATGATAAATATATTATATATATATAGTATTAAATATATATAGTAATATATATATATTATATAGATATATATTATAATTGTGACAACAGAAAAAACTTCATTTACATCCCCCCACCGTCCCATCTGCTACACCATTACTTTCTGTTCAACTATCCTTTACCCAACCCCTCTCCCTCACGCCCCCACCCCCTACCGCTACCCTTCCACTAATATTCCATTGGACCTGGCGTGCCCTGACGCACCGCTGCAACGCAACCCCTAAATACATAAATGCTTTGCGGGGTTGCAGTAAAGGAAACCGTGTTAAACAACAATTGAATCGTTTATTTCAGAAACCCGTCAAACGCCACATTACTCATTTTGAGAAAACTAAGAAAAAGACTCCCAATTTTGCAAATTAATTTTTTTTAAATAAAGGATTTGATACATAATTATTTTTCATATAAATATGCACCAAATGATGTGTCTATCCCCCTGGAATAATTATCCGTCGCTAAAGCGTGTTTTATATTCTGGCGTTGGTAATAAACGATTCAATTAGGAGTAACCTGTTTTTGCGAACACCCTACGTTAATCGCGGGCACTCAAAATTGCTCTATATGATCGACAAGAAAAATGGAACTAAGTAGTTTGTACCGGTTGTCTCAGAATAAATGTTATAAACTTATATTGGATGTAGAGGAGTCTGTAACGAAGTAACAATGTAATACTTGCCTCTTATTGCGAGATAACTCAAACTCTGGCGTTAGTCATTAGGCAAAATGTACAACCAACTGCGTCAGAATGTGACGTACCAAACACCAATGCAAAAAGAGTTGTTTACCGATGAGGGAGGTTCATTGGCAAAAAGTAACCTTTTTGCCTCCCCCCCTCCACACACACATATACTTTAGAATTTAGAATGTAAAATTTATTATCAAGCATCCTGTATATCAAGATGCACCACAGCATTTACGTGTCGACATATCAAATTAGGTTAAAAGCACAGGTCTCATGAATGAGCGCCTTTAGAGAATTTTACTAATAACGCCATTTCGTCGAGTTCCAACATTCCAACTGCCGCACAGTAAGCAAAATGCACATCGCCGTGGGCTAGGCGCCCCCCTCCCGCGGCTGTTTTTCCGGGTTTCCACCGCGCTGTTCGTCGGGTGGCAAGCGGGTTTGTAGGGCGGAAAAGGCGACGCGCGGCGCTGGCGCTCGTGAAATTGCAGCTTGTGCACCGCCCGTTCCAGCACAATGCCTACATTATGTCGCCGGCGGCCACGAGGCGCGAGACCATTACGGGCGGAGGAAATATGAATCGATACGCGCGCTGCGATTCGACTTCCGAGAAGCGGGGCGGAGGCGCGGGCCCTCTGACCGCGCCCGGAAGACCTCCATGTGTTTGCGCGGGCAGGCACGCCCGCGGGGGAACTGGTCGTAGAAGGCACGGCAAGACAGAGAGAGAAAGACAGAGACAGAGAGGCACAAAGAGAGACAGAGAAAGAAGAAGAAGGAGTAAGAGAGAAGGAGAATGACAGAAGGAGAGAGAGAAGGGGAAAGAAAGAGAAGGGGGAGAGAAGGAGAGAAAGAGAGGAGAGAGAAAGAGGAGAGAAGGAGAGAGAGGAGGAGAGAGAAGAAGAGAGAGAAGGGGAAAGAGAAGGAGAGAGAGAGAAGGGGAAAAAGAGAAGGGGGAGAGAGAGAGAAAGAGAGAGAGAGAGAGAGAGAGAGAGAGAGAGAGAGAGAGAGGCAGAGACACAAAGAGAGACAGAAAAAGAGTTGGTTGCGCGTACGTCAAGAAAAGCGACCATCGTAGACGGTTGATACACTTTCGTCATCCTTCTACCTGTCACCAACGCATGAGCTCAGAACTGGCTGCTTATTTCCATGGTTACTGATAGTATACCACTCAATTATATTTCATACAAATGCAATAATTAGTCACTAAATAGTAGTTTTGCAACAGCAAAAACAAAAACTGAATAGAACTACTCAAAATGGTTTTCCCAAAGGCAACGCGCGTACTTCTCACCAGACCAACAAATTAAATTCCCTCGTATTATACTGCAACGAATAAAATATTTTAACAAAACTTCTTCACGCCATTTGCAATGGCCTAATAAAGTAAGGCTTTGCTAACACGGATACACAATACAACAAACTTTACAAACAAAGTATAGCATTTTTTTAGTGCCACACCAGAAGAGTAAATATTTAATAGAGGACCGCCTCTTTCTTGGAGTCTTGCTGTCGCATGAGGTAAGCTGCGACGTAATTGCGGAAGCACCGAGTAAGATAATTCAGTCAGTAGGTGCAGTATGAGAATATGCGGAACTACCCAAATATTTGTATTTTCATTCAAAATCTAAACTTTTTTTTTGTTTCTGGGTAAAGGAACTATACACATCTGTCACTCGGCCGGAGACTGCATAGATTTCCGCACGCACCGGCAATTAGTAAAGGAGATGACCTTGGATTATTCCCGAGTTCCTGAGTAACAACACCATAGTCGCCCGTCAAAATATCGAAGGCTACGTTTTTGTTCAATTTCTGTGCGCTTTGGAAATTAATATAGATATTACGTACGCAAATTCGTTTTCTGGATGGAATTGCACAGTCTCCGGAATTTCCATTAGAAATCGGTAAGGTTCACTTCTCTCAATGAGGACTGGGTTTCACGATCTGAAGGATGCACAGTAAATAAAACGCGAGAATGAATGACTATTCTAAGACGGGTGGTAGTGAACACGAAAAGGGTCAGAAACACTGTCTCTTAGGTTTCCAAACATATTTTCTACAACGAAATACAACCAACTCACTATTTCCCTTCCTTGATTACATAAAAACACACCAATAATTATTCATGTATAAATTTATATGAAAATACTTTTTTTTAAATCACACCAAATAACGATACAGTAAAATCTCGAACCAAATATACGACGCTATATCCTCTCACCTATCATAAGTAAGCAAATCGAATCTCACGATTTTTCTAGTTCCTGGTATGTAGAAATGTGCATCTGAACTCATAAAGGCGTGTGCGACGGTCAGTGTAGTAAGTCATAGTAATTACTTTGTTTATTTAGTCTCTCAGTTGATTTACTCCATGTGATCTACAAATCCTAGACTTTGGTCGAATAGCTTGTCTTGCATTCTTTCACTTAGGCGGAGTCACGTCACGACACGCCGAAACAGAGGAGACACTAATGGAACAGAAATTCCGTTTCTTCCTCTCGCTTCCTAAAACGAGCAATAGTTCCGAAAAGTGTTGGCAAGAAACCTCTATAAAACCTTTTCTCCGTTGGATAAATGACACTACATTTTATTAAAATACTATGAACCCACACAGTTACAAGAATGGTTTCTTTGGATGTTACTTCAATAAGTCAACAGACGTGTTTGTACTAGACTGGTGTATGGTCAAACTTCCATTACTCACCTCCTTGATGTACAGAATTCCAACTTCATGATGCATTTCCTTGCTTCCTCTTACGAAAATCATAACTAGGAAGCGGTTTTTAATGAAATGTCTTTTTTCACATTAGAACGATGCCTATTAGTATAAAAATTCATTTCATGTTAAGACAAAAGGAAATTACTCAATGTTATATGACTTTTTTTGCATTTTTCTTCAATTTTAACTAATAAGTCATTTTTTGCCTTTTTTCGTCATTTTTAAAACATTTTTCGCGGGTTTCATCAATTAAATATAATTTTAATGGTACTTGCTTTAAATAATATTTAAGAGATGCAAAAATGTTTTTCGCAGAATTCCTGAGTAGCCTATTCAATTTCTTCTTTTAGAAATTGTAATGTCAGCAGCTGTAAATATGTGATCTAAGATTCCTGTGACGCCTTTAGCACTATTGTCGGTTCAGCGGGTTTTACGATGACTAAAGACAACGATTTCATGGTCCAGTCGAAACCAAAAGTTTACAAGCCGAGTTTATTTGAACGAAGGGAAGAAGCCTTGATTACATCAGTGACATATCAAACAGCTTGAGTTGTTCATCTGAACTGGTTTTAATCACATTTTTACGTTACTTTTCTTTGCACTTAGGGCATTTATAAAACATTTTAAAATCATTTTATTGATCATTTTTGTCGATTGATTAAGTCATCAAAGTCCGTCCCGTTGTAACAACCCAATCTTTGGTACGTGTGGTTACATTTTAATTCTCGTCACATGCTAATGCTTCAGCGGAACAGGGCTGGCGAACACATGAGTAACAGGAAGAGAACAAACTGCAGTCGCCCGCTTCGCGTCGCGTCGCGTCGCGTCGCGTCGCGTCGCAGCTGCAGCGCTTCAGCGATGCACTTCTTGCGCAAGGGCACTCCGAGCGGGCGGCATCGCGTCTATAAATACGGGCGTCGCGGGCGCTGCGTGTACTAAGCCGCGCGGCCATTGGGCGAGCGGTGATTCAGCGCCGCCCAGCGCCAATTCCCGGGCGCGTTGCTCGCCTGCCTCGCCCGCCCGCCTGCCTCGCCCGGGCACTATCGCAATCGCGATCGCCAGCCGACCGACCGACCGACCGACCGACCGACTGCCCGCCGATAACCGCTCGCCAGCGCAGCGCCCGGGCATTGCGCGCTGCAACGCACGAGGCCCCAGCGCGGTGCATCTTCCGCGCAAGGAGGCCACGCTCATTAAAAGCACTTTCTACCAGCCTTTTCTTTCCTGTTTTCTAAGCACAAATAAATTAAGTATGAATATGTAATTGTGAATGTATATATAGTGTATATCGTTGTTGGAGTCATACAAACGACATTAAAAGTATTTTATTGTTTCGTGAGAAAGATGTGTGTGTTGTTTTTCTCTCGAGGGGTAAAAAGAGCACTATTATGTGTGACATGAAATAGTGAAATGAAATACTATTAAGACCTTAAGAGTATGTAGTAATGGCGAAACGTTATAATATGTGAAACTAGTTCCTCAAAACCTAGTGTAATAAAGCGTTATAGGAAGGCATGACCCTCTAAGATGGAGGAGGTTTGACTTACTACGTAACCACACTATAAGTAACAATTATGATAAAATATTTCATAGAAAAGCCTCAGTTTATAATAGTGTTTCTTTAGAGTGGATACTCTTTTTTTGAAATTAAATGACAACAGAAGAACTTACGAATCAGCAAAACCAATATGGTGTTCAGAGACCGAAACGCTAACACCGAACACAATTTGATTTCGATTTCTCACAATTCAATGTGGAATAGAGATAATAGTGGATGTATCTTTTCTTCACACCAAATTTCGTGTTTCAGTTATTACCTTAAACTATTATTGAGTATTAGTGGCACATATTTCATTTTTATTTTATTTTTCTTAAAAATGTAAATAAAATTTAATACTTTTTAAACACCGTTTTTCGTCCTGTTCATCATTCATATATTTTGCAATGAAATACTAATCAACCTTGAACAATGAATGACAGTCGACATAACGTCATTCTGGTTATCATTAGAATGATTTTATGTTTTTTATAGTTATGTTTGATTTTCGTCTTCTCTCTTTGCCGATCACATCTATTAATTCATTACTTAATCCATTTCTGTATGCATTATTTGGTACGTCAAACCACCAACACAGAGGACAAACCTCCCTTATATCAGAAGGTTTGCCCCACAGTGGAAGATTATTTGTATAACTGGATATGAGTATTTTTTAAAATAAAATACTATTATATAGTACCCCTTATGCCAAAGCACTGTGACGTCGTGGGTTGGACAAATGACGGACGGTGGTATATACACAGTTTATTAACACACATACAATGTGTGTATATATATATATATATATATATATATATATATATATATATATTTATATTAGTTATGTGTATATATAAAACATGTGGACACGCGAGTGCCGCCTGCCGCGGGGGTGTTGTGGGAAGGTGCACTGTGGGGTGTGGTTGCCGTATCAATTTTAACTACAGGAGCATTTGCTCCACATTAGCATCCACTATCTACCGAATGCACTGGCGCTTATACCCGGAAGCTTAAGGCCTCCCACGCGCACCGACATACTTGCGACGTCTCGCGACAAACGCTGAAGAACAATGCTGCCCCTTGTCAGCGCCTTTATAGCCTCGCTGTGACCGCGTCGCCACCCCCAGGTGCGACTCCCGGGACTTGCGAAGCATCTGGCGCAAAGATGACACGTACCCTCTGAAACTGCACCCCTTGAGCTCGGCCTCGGCAGCTTCCTGCCCATTGTCGTGCATTCCACACGTGTCCCAAGTGCTCACGCCACCCGCTGCTGCGAGCTGTGTAGGGGACGCCACACCACGAATGTGCAGTTTCGAGAAAAGAACAATTATAAGTTTGAAGTCCATATAAAAATAAATACTTTTAAATTTTTTAAATTTGAAATTTGTAATTGCACTGGGACCTCAAAGTTTCAATTGCCTTCCCCTCAAAAACGCACATTCGTGGTTTTGCCAATAGGGACGATATGACAATAGTTAGATTAACAAAAGTAATTGTTTAGCGATGAAAAGGAAATGGAAGAACACTTTTTTTTCACGCACGTATGACCACACGTTTTTGTTTTTTAAAAAAAGCTATATAGCGGGGGACCTAATCAATAGTTTGGTTTGCTTTTTCATTAATTCGCCCCTGCGCAGCGCGCATAATCTTATTTGTTTTCATACATACTAGTATTCTCCGAATTTATTAAATACGCCCTTTGCATATGCAGTTGACAGAGTATGTGTACTCATTTTACGTAGTAAACCCCACACTCTACCTTTCAGTAATCTCTATCGTAACCTTTTTCGCACTTTTCCATAGCCGATTACCCTTCGTGTCTCAATGGAACGCATATTTGAACATACACAAGGTATTATCACACTTCGCGGGCTCCTCTGATCTGGGGTCAGCAGAACGCGAGATCCTTCGCGACAAAACACACACGAGAGACAAGGGGCCAAACAACCATCCCCCAAGGCAGAACTCGAACCCGCGATCCACGTGACTAAAGCGCTGAGTCGTTTCAAGCTCCTAGCCAACTCGTCCATCCAGGTCGGCCTCTTTATCGAAATCAGAGAAACTAACTTACACACAGTTCATTTGCAATGCTCATTCACGAGCAGAACTACAGCCCTTGGCGGAGTACGAATGATACTGGTATTTCTGTTTTTTTCCTCAAAAAATGCATATTTATTCCGACATGTCGACACAATAATACTGAACATTTGTTTTAATTTACCGCAATATCCCGAAAAAAATTACCGGTTAATATTAAAAATTATGCATAAAAATCATAAAAATCTGTGTCCCTAAAATAGACGAAATATTGTAATGAAAAACAATTATAACACATTCACATTCAAACTTTTCTCTTTTATAGTATTAGTAGATTTGTATGTTTTGTTATTAATGCGTGGAAAAGAACATATCACTGTGTTCTCCGATTACACTATTAATTCACCTATGTAATTTTACGAGACTGCACATTCAAAGAAGTAAACATAATGTATACCTTCTTAGAAAATAAACTGACAAATATAACATTTAAAAACTGTAGCAAGTATTCCAGAATATATCAATACCAATACACACAATTGTCTGAAGAAAACACTTATTGAAGACATTACTTATACGAATAATTACAATCAGTTATCTATTTAAGGAAAAAAGTAAACATGATGAAGTATAAAAAAAAAGAACAAATACACTAACGACAATCGAAAGTTACTAATGTAGCTTATCAGCTAACGTATTTTGAGTCATTCCATTCAAATGAGTAGTATTTTTCGGGTGTATTGCGTCTGAAAACACTAATAAAATCAATGTGATGTGGAGAATATAAAGATTTCACAATTTTATACGAATTTGCGCAGAATGTAACCATGTGGACAGGCTACAATCAGTTTAAAGTGTTTCTGTTCATTTATTTCACAGTGGAATCCTACCACTGAACATCATATAACAACCTCTCGAAAAAAATTGCAGATGGCGTAGCGAAATTTTACATAACATCCTGGGTACTGGATTTAATGCAGGCATACATTTCATTCATAAATTTGATATTCATAATACGACTGCAAAGTCAGACAACATTTGAAAAGGTGAAGAGAAAAACTACTTAAATCACTGAGGCATTATTAAACAACGAAATTTTTTCCTTTGATATTCAATAGCCAATTAGTTTTACACTCAATAGTGTATTAGGTTCTCACTCAACTTTGCCTCTTTGTTATTCGAAATGATGATCACATTGTACTTAAAATGTTTTCTCAAGATATCATTTGACTCAAGCATCCGTGATATAACAATAAAACAACGTTACATTTGATATACAGTGTGCTGATTTCGAGTTTTTTTTATCGAGCGTATCAAAGGTCGACATTAGAAATAGAAACCAGTGAGAACGGTGAAAATTTCAAACGCTTTCGCAAGATAACGCAATCTGCACCAGAGCTCGAAGATACCCGAAGAAATCTTTGGCACTTTAACAATTTTAACATATTAAGAGGATGTTTTAACGAGCATAAACGGACATATTCAATCCGAAAGACAACTATTTTAAGTAAATACGATTTTCAATAAGCTCACTTGTATCCTGTACACTATTAACTTCAATGGTTCGTGAATTTACGGTGTAGGAAAGTAATATTCAAAGTTTTCTACGGAACACGCACAAGAAATGACAAAACATAATGTAAATACATATGCAAATTATTGCACTTACGCTAGTATACTCTGCCATTCTGAATCCTTGTTTACATGTACATATTATTTCATGTTTTAACCTAACTGTTTCATTAGAATTTGTAAAATGTCGCAGAATCTTTGCATAGTTTTTGCTGCAACTGCCCAGTAGTAAATAGAAATTTCGACATGTAAACTTTTCTCAATTTGAAACATTTACACATATAAATTAGTGAAAGGAAATTTTATAATTATAATGATATGACGCAGTGTAAACGATTAATAAAACTAAATGTAATATTTCAGAAAAAATGTATCATGAAATGTTACAAAGCTATTAACATTAGAAAATCTTAACTTCACAACCAACCGGAATCCAATAGGAACTAATCTTCTATAAGCGTTGTATGGTTTTCTTTTAAATCGTGTTGTAGGACAAAAGAATGATACTTTCTAAAATATTTCGACAGATATATTCAATATTCTTCTACGCATTACTAACATGCCCCAAATGTTAAATGGGTCGCATATGAGTATCGTGAAAGAATTGGCGCTATGTATTCTTTATCCCAATTTTCCCCTCACTCGCATAAAAAATATTCACGCACAAGCCATTACCGCACATCGAAAACCACTTAAATAATTTCATCCCCACAACATCAAACTCGGAAAAAGCTTGGTGTGTCCCCGAGTTAAAAGTATTTCACAATAATACGAACCGAGAATAATTCGTCATTTCCATCATTAGGAATTTTTATGCCAAATAACCACGAGCACCTTCAGGATCACTGGCAGTGAAGAAACCCCCACAATTAGAAATATACGTCTCCTTCAGTTAGAAATTCACAACATAATAATCAACGTCCAATAAAATAATCAAACTCGTGACATGTAGAGGTAATGGGAAGGTTTCGCGTTAGCCCTGAATGCGGAAGCAGTTTCAGTGCAACGGTCGCCAAGATCGCAAAAATTAGGCGACTTCCATAAGCAGGTGAGCTGGCCCGGCCAGGCGAGGTCCGCCCCGCCATATAAGTCCGCAATAAATGCGCCTACGCGAAACCCAGCCAAGGAGAAGATGAATGAGGACCAGAGTAGACTATATTAAACACTAATAATTGATTACTTATCGTTGCCAACGAGATCCTTATATCCGCAGTAATCAGGCTGTTATATACACTGCAATAGCAACTCCCACATATGCTGTTTGCAAATTACATACTTCTCTGCAGTTTGCTGAGCTAAGCAGCTGCTATCAGCTGGTGAGAAGACCATTAAAACAACATATTCGGGATTAAAAAAACGATAGGGTTTGTATAAGAACTTCTGCCCCATATTAGCTTTTACCATCCAAAACATAATAGCGAAATGAAGTAGTGAGTAATTTTCTGCATTATCAATTATATTTTAGAATTATTATTACAATTATTATTAATTATATTATTATTATTTATTATATTAATGTATGTGGAAACGACACGCATCAAAGTTTAGGCGTTAATAAATATAATTATATTGTTAACCACAAAAACATTTCCAAACATGTCTATAGTAAATCATGAGCTGAAAGAAACCGTACAAAATAATTAATCTTCATGGAAATTATCATAATTATTTGAATTGCCAAGGAAATGCCTATTTCAAGAATTCGATGACATGTTGAAGTCGCTTCGGTGCCTGAAAGACGCCGCATTTTAGGAATAGTAGCCGAAGCGTCGGTTCGACATGAAAATCCATGACTCCTGCAAATGTAAATTTCGTCTCGTGTGGTTGCCATTACGCAACATTCGTAACCTTTGATCATTTTAAAAATCGTGGAGTGGAATGGAATCTATATTTACCCCCTAACATATTTTTTTAAGAAATAAATATTCAATACATGTTATTTTATGCCATTGAACCAAACACGACCGTACAACAGGACCATTCTTAATAGTATTAGAATGGGGCATATCACAAACTTCCAATATGTCAAGCTCAGAATTACCGTTCTCTTGGAATTTAAATGTCAGATCACTTAATCTCCTCGTCACTGTTGAAAAAAATCTACACTATCAGAAATTTAATCATTAATTTAATCAAACAATCATCATGAAGGCACATTAAAATAATTATCGTTAATAGTCAAAGCTTCAGGGTCATATCTGGAAGGAAATAATGAATGATTTTTTTGAACTGCTGATAATGAATCTTGAGAGGCAGGGGATACAGGAGAATCTTTCCATTAAATCTACACCGATCTCAACGTAAGCATTAAATTTAATGTACAAATATTTAAGTTATTTGGAAGACACACCAGTTCCACCTACAGACATGCATTAATCTACGCCAGATTCGCCGACAGTGGGCAAAACGGCAATTTCGTGGTGGGCGACTCACCTGGGCGCCGGGGGCGCGGGCTGGTCGTCGCCCGCGTCGTCGTCGTCAGCGGCGGACTCCGAGTCGGGGGTGGGCCGCGCGTCCGCCATCGCTCCGCCGCCGCCGCCGCCGCCACCGCCGCCGCCACCGTCGCTGCGAGCGCGCCCACCGCCGCCAACCGCTTCGATGGCGTCAGCTGCCGCCGCCGGGGGTGCCTGCGCCTCGGCGCCTGCAACACGCGCCGCCACCACCGCCTCATAAACGCCCGCCTCGCCAGTACACCTTTTCTTAGCCATTTTTTTTCAATCTGCTAAATTTCGAATCTGTTCACTGGAAACAATTAGTAATGGCTACTGCAACGATACTTGTATACTGATTAGAAGTTAGCTATGAAGAGACATCTAAAGGTAAGCTCTAGAATATGTTCACGCTTTAAGCCTATACAACATGTTCACTATTGTTTCCAACAAGTGTCACTGAGTGATTGATTCGGGGTCATCCCTAAGTCATCTTCTGATGCCTCTTGCACTGTCTCTCCGATGATAGTCTCTGTCATTGTGAGCATGTTCAAATACTTTGTACAAATTAGTTGTATTTGCGGTCAGAACGCACGAGCGTTGATATTAATATATATCATATATACGTATACCTATTCATATATATATATATGATAATAGGTATATATATATACTAATATCAGTGTTTTTGTTTCGACATCTTCTCAGGATCTCCAGGTTTGACTTGCTTGCAGTTCCCCAGAGTTCGATGCCGTAAGTCCATGTTGCTTGATTGATTGTCTTGTACACTGAAACTTTTGTTGTATAAGGAGAGCTTACACCTTTGGTTAAGTAGCCATGATAATAAAGCTTCAGCACTATACTTCGATTTTTCTATAGCGGCTCAGGTCATTGTTACACATCCCACCTAATAAAATGCATCTTTTTACTGGTGGTATGCATATTTCTGAGGGCACAGGCCCCCCTTTTTTTAATATGGCACATATTGCACGCAATATTGCGAGAAAACAACTAATTTTTTTTAATGTGCATGACCGTAATGAAAGAACTCACTACTTAGAACGAATGATCTTTAAAAGAAAAATTTGTATGTTGAATTTTTAAGTTGTAGGAAGACAACAAAATAAGTTCAGACGTGTAAAATTTTCAAAAAACTGAGATAACCCTTAAAATTGGACCTATGTCACCTTTAAAAGCGTACTTCACTTTATTCTTACTAAAAGAAAACATTTGGAGCCGCTTTCGAAAAAAAAATTAAAATGTCCGTGGGGCTTCATGTATAGAACTCCCAAATTATGAAGAACGTTTTTCAAAATCGCGGCGTGTCGAGTGTAGCCAGATCGACCTGGGAATATTTAATTCGAAAAATATCGTACGTACGGTTTAGGCGCTAGTGGTGTTCATAGACAGACCGACGTTTTACCGTCAATGGGTTTTGTGTTATCAAAAACCCACAAAACAGACACTGTGTCTACACCTCACGTTAGAGGATTTTTTCTTCATTTACCAATAGGATTTCACCACTTTTTCGTTTTCAGAACCCGGCAATAAATTTTTACCTACCGAAAATCCGCAGTTTATTTTTTCGCGCAAATTACATAAGATATCATATATACGTATGTATACGAGAATGAAAAAGCATCGCAAGAAATGTAGAAATACGATTCCATGAACACATAAAAATTAATTTCTAGAGGAACTAAATTTTTATAAGAACACAATTTCCCGATGCCTAACCACGTCAACTTGAAAGTCACACATTTTAATTGGAATAAGAATATTAGGCTCACACCACATTACGGAAATTGTAAAATGCAAAAGAACCAAGAAACATGATAGACCAGAAACGATATTGAGAGCTGGCTGCGCTGTTGTCCATGAAAGAGTTCCAAGATACACAGACCCTGTCGTATCTCGTGGTATCTCTAGTTTTCCGAGGCCACCTATGACGACGAGTGTATCACGGGACCGACTCGCTGGAACGCATAGTAAACATCGTGTTGGGATGGATGCCCAAAAAGATGTCACATTCAATGCGTTCGAAGCGGGCGCACTCTGCTTCCGCCGATTTAAGAAGAATTAACAGAATCATTTGGGTGAGGATATTGTTAGCTATAAACTACTAACGTGCTACAGAAAGGTACTAGGTACTGTGTTGTGCAATGCAGA
>BOPP01000046.1:5838705-5883615 GCA_017312745.1 Gryllus bimaculatus
AGTACATAACATCCCATAATGTAGTATTTGACAGGTAAGTTGTTAAATTCCACAAAGCATCTTTCATAAGTTTATGATTATCCTCCCATTAGTACTTTTAGTTAAAACTAGTGGCTTGCAGCAGTAAGAATGATGCTGAACAAACCAACACAAAAATGTTTTCCAAAATGTAGCACACACGTCCAAAAACAACAATTGAAATACTCTTATACAACACGAAAATAATTTACATATTTTACTAAGAAACCTTATGAATACTGGAGAAACACGTACAGTATACAGGGTGATTAAGTCCTCGTTGCTAATACAGGACCCTGAGACAGAATACATTAACTTATTTGCCTTAGAAGCAGCAAAAGAAAATAGCGTGAACCCTATTCAAACTCTTGGAAAAAAAATATTTTTTGCCATTCGTCATTTTTTGTATTAAATTATGCCAAATATTACATTACGTTTTGGTACCTGTTCTATTATTACCTTCTCGTCTAATGAATATGAAAGGAGAGAGAAAAATTGTTCGTTAGGTGTTATTTAGGAATTTTTTTTTATTTGCATCTATTGACAAAAGTTCGTGTAATAAATTCACCCACAATGCCAACCACACAATGACAGAAATATATGATAAATAAATAAGATATTGATACCTGACAATATCTTATTTATTTATCATAATAAAAAGGTATCTACTTCACCAACAATCCAATTAACAGAAATATATGGACAATGTACATAATTTTCTTTATATCCAATCATATCCGCATTCAGACAATATACGAAAGGTTACGAACCTATGTAGTATAATGCCTGCACGAAGCAAGAAATGTAAATGCACACACGTAATGAAATTAATTGTAAAATAAAACTTAAAAAAGTTGATACTGATAAAATAATATGAAACCGTTAAGACTGAATTAGAAGACACGCTAGCAAATGTGCAAATAACTCAATATTTTTCAGTAATATTCTTGTTTTAAATTAATCTAAAACGCCTTTTCGAGGAAACCGGTTTGGAACGAATCGGACAGGGATAAACGATGCCAAGCGCCTCTGCCAAAAACTGGAGATAAAAACATCACTTAACCGCAATACGGTTTCCCAGATTACTTTTTTGGCCCTATTTCCGCATCAATCATCGCGTTGCTTATTGTTACTAAAAAAGAGGAAATCTCACGACCGATTTACGCGGTTAATGCACTTTAGAGGTAGTTAGAGTTAATGCACTTTAGAGATAGAGTTAGAGATACAGTTAATGTACTTTAGAGATAGAGATAGTTAGAGACAGTTAATGCACATTAGACGCTCAGAGGTTCGTGTGAAATGTAAAAAAGGGCGCTGTTCCACGACATTCAAAACAAATTGGGTGACTGTTAATTTTGAATGATAATTCAAAATATGAGGCACATATAAAAGAGTATGGTGACACGGGAATTGAAAAGTGACACAACATTTTTGAGACATTTTAAAAATACAAAAGCGGTTGTTGTTCTTGTATAAATACATGTCACACCAAAATCATCACAGTGATTTCGTTTGAATTACTGATAATTTAATGAATTCGCTATCGAAATCATTGTAACCATATTCTCAAAAGCAGTAGCTCATTTACAGGTTTCCAACGTAAATGTGAGCTGTAATATGCCAAAATATGCATGGCAAATCAATCATGGTTGATCTCTTAATATTACTTTAGCACCGCGATCGCCGTCATCTATTTTAATAGGCAACCCTCTTGACTTGCTGCGTTATACGCTTTCTTGTTGTAGGGACTTGTTGTACAATTGATGCGACGATACACTGAGGTGACAAAAGTCATGGGGATCTCATGTTGACTCGGACCTCTTTTTGCCCGACGAAGTGTAGCAACTAGACGCATGGACTCAACAGGTCGTTGGAATCTCCTGCACAAATATTAAGCCCTGCTGCCTCTGTAGCCGTCCGTAATGGCCAGAGTGTTGCCAGTGCTGGATTTTGTGCACGAACTGACCTCTTTCCACTTATCCTTATCCCTTATCTGCCTAGCGTGCTCGTACAGGCATTCGGTTCCAAGCTGTAGGTAGTTCAAACTTTCACATTAAAATCTTGCAGTAATGCAATTAGGACTTCATGCTGCTTTCTATACCATCCATAACTTAACAATCTTAACCTAACAAAAAGTGTCTTCATGTGCATTTCAAAATGTTGAGAATTTTTTAAAAAATTAAATAATAGAGGTAGGATTTTTTAAAATAATTCAGGCAGAAAAGGTTAAGTTCCATAAATGTTCCTTGGGATTCATGTCTGGCAATCTGAGTGGCAAAAACGTTTGCTGTAATTGCCCAGAATGGTCTTCAAACCTATCGCAAAACAATTGTGGCCCAGTGGCATGGCGCATGTCATCCATAAAAAATCCATCGTTTTTCTGGAACACGAAGCTCCTAAGTGGCTGCGAAAGGTCTCCAAGTAGTTGAACATAATTTACAGGCAATCATCGCTTCGTTTGGACCAGAGGACCCAGTCTATTGCACGTAGAAATAGCCCACACCAGTATGGAGCCACCACCAGCTTGCACACCTACCTTGTTTACAACTTATGTCCATGGCTTCGTGGGGCCTGCGCGTCACTCGAACTCTACCATCAGCTCTTACCATCTAAAATCGGAACTCGTCTGACCAAGCCACGGTTATCCAGTCACGTAGGGGAGGCCCGGCAGGTGATGTGCTATTAGCAAAGGCACTCGAGTCGGCCTTCTGCTGCCTTGGCCGGTTAAAGCTAATTTTTGCCGCATTATCCTAACGGATACGGTCGTCGTACGTCCCACCATGATTTCTGGGATATGACACGCAGTGTTGCTTGTCTGTTAGCATTGACAACTCTACACAAATGCCACTGCTCTCGGTCATTAAGTGAAGCCATTAATTTGTCCGCGGTGAGAAGTTATGCCTGAAATTAGGTATTCTTGGCACAAACTTGACACTGTGAATCTCGGAATATTGAATTCCCTACTGATTCCGGAATGGAATGCACCATGCATCTAACCGCAACTACCATTCCATGTTCAAAGTCTGTAATTCTCATCGTGCGTCTAACGTCAGAAACCTTTTCACATTAATCACTTCAGTAGGGCTCTACCAAAGCACTACCCTTTGTACGCTATTCTACTGACATCTGTATATTTGCATATTGACTTTTGTCACCACAGTGTAACATTAGATGGAGTGTAATAGAAGATGGTGGGAGGGGGAGAAGGGAAATACGAGGGAGGAGAAAAAGAATCAGAAAGAGGCAGAAGTAGAAAATGAAAAAGGGAGAAGAGAGAGGAAAAAGATGAAAAAGTACGAGAATGAAAAATGAGAAGAGCAGAAAGAGCAAATGAAAAAAGAAGAGGAGACGAAGTAGAATAAGGAAAGCTAAAAGGACGAGCTGAATTAGAAGGTAGACAAGGAGGAGAAGTAGAAGAGGACATAGGACGCAGTAAAGACTATAAAAGATGGGAATAGGAGAAGCAGAGTGAAAAAGGGATCGAGAGAAGAGTAGGAGGGGGACAGATGAGAGGAAGAGAAAGGAAAAATGTAAAAAAAGAAAACGAGGGGGGGAGAAGAGGCGAAGGAGAAGAACGACGAGGAGATGGAAGAGGAAGGGAAGGAATATAAATACTAGGAAGAATAGAAGAATAAGACGAAGAAGGGTAAGATTATAACTTCCCCCCATACTATGTCCTGTACACACTTAACAAATCGAAGGTATTTTGCAAGTTCTCATTTCTCACATCTAAGCTCTCAGTACAGCAGGAGACGGACAGCTAACAAACTTTATAAAACAAACGCATAAAACCAATCATATAACCCATGGAAAGTATTCCTCCACAAAACCCCCCACCCCGATGTCCGCCGTTTTGTTGCGAACAATTTTCCCCTATGGGAAGAACGGTCTTGGCAGCACTGACCCTCGCGGCGGCAGTGCTTAAATGCAATGTTGAGTCGCCGCTCGCGTCGGAGGCTGGAGGAGCGGCCGCGGAAAGCAAAACAGAGAGCGCCGGAGGGGGAGCCAATTTGCGTTCCGCGCTGGAACAGAACATCCGCGCCCGCGCCGCTGCCTCGCGCCGTCGTTTCGCATTCGCATTACATTCGTGCGCAACAAAATTTAATCTGATAGTAGGCGTGTATTTTAATTTGAAATTAAAATGTATCTGAAAGTATAAAAAACGCCTATCAGTGTGCGAAATACCAAGATAAACAAAGGATATACCGGGGTATCAAGATAATCTCGGACGAGGCATAGTCTGCTCGATGAAGGTAGTGCAAACCGCGTTCATGTTGCCCGTGCAAAATCACTGTTCACAAAACATCGATGTTCAAAAACAACATTTACTTCAATACATCGATGTTTAAAACATCGGTAGTGTTATTGAAACATCGATGTTTTGAAATCATCAGCATCGATGTCGCATTCCTATTTCGCACCAACGTAAGGCTCAGGATGAGGAAGGTGACGATGTCCATGATACTTTGTGGTTCCAATCGGGCAGCTCATAAATCCTGCTGCACAATACTACAAAAAAATGTCGCGATTAAATTATGAAAGGCATGTGTCTTTAGAGAAAGGACGGGGGGCATTAAGGTTCATCTGATTAATTGCGAGTGAGCAAACATTTTCGTGTGTGAATAACTCGCCTCTGTTTCCCCTTGTAATTCCGGGTTCATGTTAAAAACAAATACTCAATTTGTCGAAAGATACAGGCAAAATCACCCGTAAAATACCTTACATGTCGCAAAAAACAAGCCATACATTTCTTTCTCGAGGGCATTGTTCTCTCTTGCATTCATCTTAGTCGGTTAGCTACGGACAACATGATAAACTGTGTCCCAATACTATTTTTATCACGTCCAACACGATAAAATTGTGTAAGAGAAGAATTCAAACAATTTAGTGTTTCTCGGTCGGCGGAGGATTTCGTAAGCAATAAACTTAGAAAATAAAAAGTTTAAGAACACAAGGTGTGGAAAGTTTCTAACACCGGAAATGCGATTAGTTTGTCATTTTTCTCCCTCTCCCCGTTACTATCCCGCCGAATAGTGCAGTTTGATAATGAATGGCTTCGAGCTAGTTCTGGGGAGGGTCCTTCTTTTTCTTCGTTTCTCAACAAAATGGAAGTTGACCTCGCCAGCTAAGGAAAGGGGGGCATTAACCTTTCTTAACCTAACCCGTGTAAATGCTTCGTAAGAAGAATGTAAATTGTAAGCAATTATTTTTGTGTTTTTGTAATTATTAGACCTTTCTTGTGTGTTATTTTTATGGTGAGTACTTTCCTGTTGTACATTGAGGTTAATTATGCAAGAGGCATGTTGCAACTTTGCAACTACACGGAACACCACACAAAGGTATAGTCAAAAAGTTGCATCACACACAGCAATGGAGTTCAAAGTCAGATCTTGATTCACGAAGCAATGTCTGATAGTGATACAAAAAGAATGAAACGATCTTTTCATGTTGTTTGCTTCGTTTACAAAAACCAAAATTATATCGAAAAATTCTCATAGGGGTTTCCGATGGCTTGAAGCGCGCCGACTTCTTGAATGATTTCAATAAATTCTCGACCAACAAATAGACATTTTTAAAACCATTATATAAACTTTACCTGCGAAACAAACAACAATTTAAAGTAGTGGTGCTACATCGGCACAGATTTTCTCGTATTCATTGTAACAGCTATGCAGTATTACAACAAAACTTGAAACTGCAAAAATGTCTCCAAACTGCAATTTTTTATCTATGCTGGGATTCGAATTCAGGTTCTTAGCGTTAGCATGCCATTCACATGCTTCGCTATGTTTAGCATCCAATTGCGTGCGATTAATGGACAGATTGACAGATAGACCTACCAACGGTACGACCGACGAACTGACTAAACAACCGAACGACCATTCGACAGAACAAACGACCGACCGACGGATCGATTGACGGTTCGACCGACGTATTGACCGAACAAACTAACCCACCCACCGCCCATCCGACAGAACGACCGACCAACGGTTCGAGTGACGGATCGACCGACGGACCGACCGACTGAGACAGGACGTTAAGCCGTAAATAATTGTTTTATTTACAATGGTGTACAAAATGTGGATACTGCCTCCACAGTGTTGGAGCACGTAATTTACTACATTCAGGATCAAAATTTCTCTTTTTCACATCCACATACAAAATTTTTTGACGAAAAATAGCAATTTTGCAGCAATTTTCCGTTGCAGCATTATAATACTTTCTATTACTACGTAAGTAAGTAGTAGCACTAGACGAGAAAATAAAATACTGAAGTTATCATCACTAGTATAATCCAGACCAAACTGATCTACCGAGCTAACTTCTGTCGTAATTTCCTCATTAAAAAACATTCATATATTTTAAACTAAAAAAAGCTAAAAAAGAAACGAAATGCTATGGAAGTATTTCTTTATGAAATTTAAGCAGGAACCAAACGTTCGCAAACTAGGGGAGTTGAAACTTAGTGAAACGCACTGTCCATGTTTCGAAAAAGAACCGTAGGGATAACGTTGTGTTGTGTAGGTGAAAGATGTTCTTGACGATTTGCCTGTTCACAGTTGATCCTTAAGGGGAAAATTCGAAGTGGAGAAGTCTCGGAGAGTTGAAAATGAGTCCCGACTTCAACTTGCCTTTTGACTTGTTTCACCTCTTTACCGGCCGTGACGATAATGTCGGTGTCCAGAGAGCACTGTCGTTTCCGTTGAAGACGTCACGAAGTTTCGTTAGTTATGCTCTGGAGAAATGTCCCGTCTTCCGACGTTCCTTATTACTTCCCGTATACGTACGTATACACGGAGTATTATACGTAGTATTCATATAGGGAAAGTTATGTACTGTTGATAAAAATGGATTTAGAGATTTCAACGGCAATACCCGTTTTGGGGTCCCCTCATACAGAAAAAGTGTTGTTTCTGTTGAAAACGTCACGAAGACAACCAGATTTTCTCAAAAACGAGCCAAATTTTTTCTTTAAACATTTGGTACGAATAGTGCTAAATGAACTCTACAAGGTGTCATAAACGCCATATTAACCTATTCTTTTGTTTTTACAAAAATTAAAAATATATAATTCTTTTGACTTCTCTCTCACGTTAATATTTATATAGCACCAATTTGTTCACATTATTATAGGGAAAATCAAAGAGACCACCTGCGTGGAAGGTGTAAGTACCTGAACGGACACAACAATTATGTAATTAATGTTAATTCATTTGAATCGCTTTCATTTTTACTGTATATTTGTATTGTGAATTTTGGGAATTACATTTCAGTCATTTGATGGTGGAACAACCTTCAGTTTGTTGGGGAAGCAGCCGCCACTGGTCCAAATACTATTTAAAGTAGATAGACTGATTAATTGTTGTATCCAGGCTCGTCAACCATTTCGGTCATTTGTCCCCTAAGTGTAGCGAATATTTTATGTACAGAGGTGGAGGAGTTCCCCTCCCAAAGGTTGGAAAAAACCGATACCGACCTATACGTCAACTTGGGCGTGTATTTCCCACAACAGGTATCTTCCACATCAATGCACTGCCTAACCGGGACAATCTCCTCTCTGGCCGTGTAGAGTATGTACGTGTCAGTGATTAAGGGGACAAGGGTTGAACAAGGAAAAAGAAGAAGAAGAAGAAGAAGAAGAAAAGAAGAAAAAGAAGACGAAGAAATGATCTATGGCCAGTTTGTTAGGGAATTTCTCCAGCATTCGCCTGGTATTAATCGGAGAAACGACGTAAAATTACCGATCAGAGCTGCCAACCGCTAGTATGCTCCTCCACACAGCGAGTGAATTCCAACTATCTATTTTCCTAGTGTGAGAACCCCATTGTCCTGGCTGGGAACACTATGCCATTCTGGTTCTCTGCAAACAGCGACAATAAGGGCTGCGAGTTAACACAGTCGTTTTCACCGGAGACTCGCAATCCCTCCTCTCCGCAGCCCAGCCCGAACGGCCTGACCTTGCTCGCAGGATCCGGCGCAACCGTGAGTGCACCGCTACACGCACACGCGCGGGGGCCAGCGGGCGGACAGGCGCGGTGCAGCGCGGTGCAGTTGGGGCGAGCACGGTGCAGCGCGGTGCAGCGCGATGAAGCGCGATGAAGCGCGGTGCAGTTGGGGCGAGCGCGGTGCTGCGGGCGGCCCCGGACTCTCATTAGGGCACGCGCGACCTCGTTCAGGAGGCCGTGAAAGAGCTCCACGCTCCCCACACACGAACCGCAAAAATGCAGCGACGCGCAACTGTTTCGCAGCCATGGAGGGGAGGGGCATTAAGGGGTGGGAGAAGAACGGATCAACTTTGTTGTAACTAAATTATTTCTATTCCAATCTCTTAGATACCGCAAAACAACTTCGCAAATTTTAACGCATTAACAACAGTTTCTTCCCTCACATCACGTACAACCTTCTTTTTATAAAATGTCCTTAATTAGGAAAAACTGCTTGTAACGACCGGTTTATTTTTTTAAGGCATTGGTAATATTTCATGGGTTATACAGCAGTTAACATTGGGAAAATATGTATCTGAACGGTAAATATTGGTAAAAAAAATAATCTGGCCAGCAATTTTTTTAACCTTCTTTTGAAAAAATCAAAAAATCCCTTGAGGCACTCCGGCGAAATTTAAAATATTTTATCTTCATTTATGTATAATTAAGTACCAAAAATTCACGAAGCTTCGCATTAAATATTAGCAAAATGTTAACACAATTTCAATTAAGTATTAACTTATGAAAATTTAATGAATTTCTACAATATCTCCACAGTATCAAATTATCACGGTTTAAAGATTGAAAAAGAATGTTGGTCCTAGAAAAAAATAAGCACATAAAACTGAAAGTTTCCTTGCGAATTTCTACTATTTTTCAATGATTTCCAATGCAGCAGATAGACAAAACGAACTGTTGCAATTAAAATAATGCACATTTGCCCAGAATATGCAACCACTAACACTCGCGCGCGCACGGGCGCGCGTCAAAAAAAGAGAACGCTGAACAAATAACGAAACTTTATGGATATAGTATCATTTTTCACCATGAAAACAAATCTTTTCAAAACTTTATTTTTTTCCAAAAATATATTGTAGAAAATAAATTCCATGACAAACTTGAAATTAAGTATTGGGAAAACAATAAAATATAAAATAACAATTGTCATATTATATCATTACGAATAGTTGCATTTTGACGTGTTTTACGGTCAGTATTTATTCACAACTTGTTAACACGTGATCATATTATTTATTTTGCGATAGAAATACAACGAAAAACTCCAGTTAATGCTGCATTCGCAGATCAGTCTCTTATGCTGTACCCTACGTCATCACATACCAAATAAATTCCCCCAAAGACCCGTTTTCAAAATGCGCCTCAAACGGCCGCGTCAGGTCGGTTCCGTGTTATTTTTTTTCGGGGGGGGGGGGAGTGCGGTCGCCCACAGCTTTAATCGTTCAATCGCAACGGGAGCGCAGGGGGCAGCCCGTTTCGCCGGCCCACCACGCCACCTCCGCAGTTCAATTGCTCCGGAATGCCCGGACCGGGCCGGGCAGGGCCGGGCCGGGCGCCGGAGACCCGTCGGGCAGGGTCCGGGCGCAGAGGAAGCTGCAGTGCCGGCTTCGGCGTCGGATGACCGCCCAAACAGCTGCGCACGCCACTGGCATTAGCGCTCTCGTTGGCAAGGGGGGGGGGAGGAGGAGGAACCGCCGAAAAGAGACGCAAAAACAAAACATGGCGCAGGACACTGCGCGAAGAATATTCTCAAGAAGCAAAAAGAATCGAGAGATAGAGGGAGTAGGAAGGAGGAGAGACAGGGGGGAGTGAGTGGGGGAGAAGAGGGGGGATGAGAGAGAAGTGAATGAGAGAGAGGGGATGAGAGGGCAGGTGAAGAACGCGTTTGTAAAGGTAAAAGAGGGTGGATGTATGACGGGACAAAAGGAAACTTATAAAACAATAACAACCAAAATTGTGGTAAACAAGAAAGCAACGAAGACTTGAATGAAATAAAAGTAAAAATAGTTAAAGTTAGTCATTTCTCAAATAAGTCATTGTCATGGGAAAAACTTGATTGATTGCGCGTCAACTGCTATCGTCATTCGTCCCGTAAGTGTCATGAACGCTTTTATCATGGAAAAGAGTGGTATTTTCCTCGTCTGCATGGATAGATCCGACGCCGTCCGGCACGTCGGTTGTGGGTTTTCCCATCCAGTTATCTCCCCCAGCGGGGCGAACCTCTCCCTCCTCCCAGCCCAGAAAAATTCTAAGCTCTCAACGGTCTCCTAATACAGTAGTAGCCCGGTAATTCGAACTAATTAGGGGTATGGTCTGTCCGGATTCGGAAATGTTTGGATTATACGAAAGAATGTACCGTACATGTAGACATACATCTTTAAAATTCCCAGATATACAAAGTAGCGTGCGACGTGAGAAAATGACAACGTACCGTAGTAACTGCATCATCACATCGCGTCGTCAAGCAGATTCAGTTCCTAACGGCAAAAGAAGATTTTGCAAGTTCCTCTAAGTGAAAATAACAGCTATAGCTGTAATGTATACATAAACACGAACACATAAATGCACACACACCGTAGTTACCAGTGCAATAAACGTTCCATTTCGACAACTTGTTTTAATAGTTAGTTGTTCAGCTTTACAGTAATTGCAAAATCATTTGTTTTCTCTCGAGATAAGCGTTTTATTTATTTTATTCTTCATCCATCCTAATTATTGTTTGTATTATCTGAAATTTCGGATTTGCGGAGTTCGAATTAGCGAGGTTCTACTGTGTGGAAATATAGTGTAAGCAAGTGTGTGTGTGTGTGTGTGTGTGTGTGTGTGTGTGTGTGTGTGTGTGTGTGTGTGAGTGAGTGTAAAGGGAGAGGTTCGGACAACAAAGAGGAAGGAAAGGTTGTGCGCGATCCATGGCGCGTTTTGAGGGTACTGCTCCGGCATTCTCCTGGTGTTGATCGGAGAAACCGTGTTCCACCACGCACCACCACCAAAACTACTCATTTGAGTAAACGACCACTGTCGTTCTCCTCCGGACACTGGCTGAATACGACAAACTATTTAGCTTCTCCTGAAAATCCTCTTACCGCCGAGTCTCGAAACCTCGAACAGGATTAGCAGTGACACCAGTGGATGTTCTGAGCCACCTCAGCCGGAAAAATAACCAGGTAAAAACTACATTAAGGTAGGTAAAAACTGATTAATTTTTAATACATAAAATACGAATTCCGCGAATGCAACGTTTCCTCCGACAATGTATAGTATAAACTAAAGAATAAGAGTATATCAAATAAAAAGTATAAATATTCGTTTCCCTGTTGGCGCTATAGACCGATTCGAAGCTTGGCCTGACATCCACTCGGCAAAATATTACAGCCAGAACCTAACTATATCACGGAGGAGGAAGACCTTATGCGGGAAAACTTGATCAGCCGATTTTCTGGCCCCAAAGATGGGTGTGAGGGCAGGTTAGGGAAGACGTGTTAAAGGGAGGTCCGCGTCCAATAGTTTATGGCTCTATCCGCCTGGAATATTTAGGAGAAAGATACCGATCAGAACAGCTATCCTATAATCATCACGCAGATATGAGACCACTTTGAGTCAGCTACTTGTCTGGTATTGCCAGGTCCCTCAACGTTAGGATCCAAATCCAGATCCAACTATTCGAAAATTAAACTTTTAGATACGCAATGGAAACGGCTGACGCTAACTCATCCGGAATCAAACATATTTGGCTCAAAACCTAGCTATTAACATATATTTATGTGATTTGTTGAATTATCACTTTTATTAAATGGAGTATTAGATAAAGATAATATTACATACAATTTGCAAAGAATGAAGTATATTAGTGTGAATTATAAACACTCAAAAAACTCAGAAATACGAAAGTAAAAATTTGTCGAAAAAAGCAATGCATTTAACCAAATGAATGTAATGATTGGGGTAAATGTCTGGAACTGAGGAAGAACAGACTGAGAACGTTCGTTATTTTATAAGATAAAATATTTACTATAAATGTTTTGAGTAAATAAATCATTTTGTTTTTGAACAATCGACTTTTTGTAAAGCTTTAAGGGTTTTTACTTCTAATGGACAGAAATAAGAATATTTGTACTTTATCCTTCGTAATTTATTTCAAATAAGTGGAAAACACTCCCTAAAGTTTCAGGAGGGTCGGACGAGCATCGCACTTGCAGAGGGAAAGACCGGAGTGCGATCGGCGCGCAGCGTATTAGAGCATCGCGTCGGAGGTTGGGTGGGCGAGGGAGGAGGCGGTGCGGGGACGAAGCGGTGAGGGTGGGGCAGGGCAGGGAAAGGGCGAGGTACGACGACGGGAGGAGCACGGGGAAACAGGGACTGGTGGAGCGGGGGAGGCGGGAAGAGGTTGGGCAAAGGAGGCGGGATGGGGAGGAGTGGTGACGCGTGTGTCGGGGCGGGTTAAGCAGGATTCCGCCCACCCGACCCTCCCGTTACCGGCCGGCCACGAGTTACAGGTTTTTTCTGCTTAGGAAACGTGAACGAACGGAAATTCTTATTAAGATTCTTCACTCTGGAACTATATACGATCTCACCAGGTTCATATACCTGAACGTTTTTTCTGTTTCAGAAATCAGCGTAGGAGATACGCACCGCTATTTCTTATCGTGATTTCGTTGCATGATGTAGTCCAAAGTAACGCAGTTACTGCAGTTTCACGTGGTTATTTCCACAATCCATCATGTAACGGCTACCATTTCAATGTTATCATCTTTATCGGATGATCAAGTCGTTGTTTTTATCTATTATCATGTTATTGTGTGTGGTTTTTAGCTTTAAACTGTTTGATCAGCATTCAAATGCGAGATACACGTTATAAAAATGCATTCGTCTCTAAAGGAATTAATTTCTTTCCAAGAAAGTTGCTTAATGTTTACATAAAAACATAACGAACATTTTTTGAAGAGCATAATCGTACAATTTATATACTGAACATCGTAATACCTAACGAAATTCATATCAGTGGTAACGCGAGTTCAATAAACTTCCAAGGAAGTCAATATCAAGAAAAATGCTTGGAGATTTTTTACTACTCATGACATCGTAAGTATTCGAGACATCGTAAATTTTCTTTGCCGAAACGTGAACTGCGCGTTACCGTTGGAACGAGCTGCGATCGAAGTCTGACACGCAGGATGGGGGGGGGGGCGGGGCGCAGCGCTTTTTTGCCGCCAACTCGCGTCGGGGCTTTTCGAGCCGCTGCACTCGCCAGAGATCTGGGCGGACGTCGCAACCGTTATGCGTACGAATAGCATGTTTCCTGTGGCCGTGGGTAATGTTAATCGGACACATCACCGTTTCGCTCGCTCCTCCCCGCGCCAGTCTCCAACGACTTCTCGACTCCCGCACAACTCGAACTACGGGCTGGCTTGGTGCAGGAATCGCCAAACTGCTTTTTGCATAAACCTCTTTAAATGAATGGTTTGCTTCATCGACCACTTAAGAGTACCTTTATCATTGACCCCTTCCCCTGAATTATAACACAAGGAATCGGACGTCAGTGACTTAAATTGACCCAACTGTAATTATGTATACGTAAATATTTAAGTGGGAAGGCAGAAGAGCAGGACTGAGCCTCACCAGTAATATAAATATTAATAATAATAACAATAATAATAACAACAATAATAACAACAATAATAACAACAATAATAACAACAATAATAACAACAATAATAATAACAATAATAATAACAACAATAACAACAATAATAATAATTATTATTATTATTATAAAGCTGTCAATACTTCATATTGGTATTTTCGTAAATGATGTATTTACAAAAACCGTTGATGCTTCAGCTTGTGAGTAGCAGAGTTTCCAATCTTCATTGTAGTGCGAAGCTTACAAAATGCACTCGTCCAGCGTCCTTCCATGAATGGGCCAAAAGAGATTTGCGGTGCTTATTGCGGAGTATCTTTTCTTGCGCGATAGAGGAACGTTGTTAATTCATAATCGTTGTTACAATTTCATGACTTCTCTAAACATCCAAACGATGTGTTATGATACGAATGAGAATCAAATTTGTAATGTGTTTAGTATTCGATTCTTTGTAGTTTTATGTCAGAAGATAATTAATTCTCATTGACATTAATATATTTTTGTAATCAATGGGGTCTCGATTATAGACCGATCAGACGTAGGTTCAAATTCGGCTGTTAACCCTCGGTTGATCCCTTAATTGAGGCGGGAGCTTAAAGAGGGGCCCATAGGACTATGGGCAGAAATGAATTCTGCCTGATTTAATCTATATCCCGGAAACTTTTTATGATTTTATCTCTACTCGTTAGGTTGGAATAGCAATATTCCGTTACATGAAGAGAGATCCCAAAAATATTGCACTTTAACCTGTTATTCGAGTTCCACTTAATCCGACAAAAGTTACTGATTTTCGGGATGGGTACTTAAAGGAAGAGGACAAAAAAATGTATCAATACTTTTTTTTAATAATGTACTCCTCAAGAAGTGTTCGCTGGAAATGTGGACATAAGTGAGTACGAATCTGATAGCTAACAAGACGAACTGTGAGATAAAAAAGTAAGTAACAAACCACATTATGATTTGTATTAGCAGTTTATAATTAAACCAAAGTAAAATTAATAATATTAATAATTTACACCATTTAAATAATAAATATAGAGTGTTCTCCAGAAGAAGGACCTACAACGATTTTTTTTGCTTACGACACATGTTTGAAATTAAGGAGAATTTAATTACGTCTAATTTAAATTCCGTTTAAAAATATTTATAATATATCAAAATTATATGTAATTTTCAATTAAATTGACCAGGGTATAGAATACTCTGATACAAAACCTCCAAAGCTTTTTTCTCAAAACACAGTTACGAGGCTTCAATCATCATTAACCCTTTTCAAAATTACGTCGACCCCCAGGGGGTCCATTACCGATCCCCGGCTGTGCGCCCATGTTTTATTGACTCAGACGACGAAAGGATGGGGATGTAGAGTGGGCGTCTTTCCTAAAAGCGACGCCGATGAGAATACCGTGACAGGAAAGGGTATCAAGAGGCTGATGACTGACAACACAATGGGAGAGGGCCCTGGAAACATACCGCGACCCACTGTGGTCCACCAAAACATTTTCACAAACCGGGATTCAAACAGCAGGGTCCCTCACAAACTTTACTACTTAACATTGACAACTGACAACGAAAAGTTGAATAGTTAAAAGGTAACCCACTTTCCTTGCCGCGTTCCTGACAATTAATCTCACTCCAATGAATATTGAAGTGTGAATCACTCTCAGCAATCTTGGGTATATTTGATATCTTCTTTTTCTGTATACATTCGACTCACTAGATTGAAAGTTCAATCGCAAAACATTTCTAGTACAATAACAAATCGATACCTACAGGCGATGCGGATGTGTCATATTTTAAACTTTATTACACGACTCAAATGTGCATATACAGTTTGAAGTTATGTTTTAGTTTTGAATGCATTAACATAATTCACGTTTGTATACGCTTACAAGGATAACATTATCAAATTTTGGTTATCTCTCGTTGATGAAGAAAAAAGTTAACTTATGTTTCAAAATACGGAACGACACCTCTCACAAGGAAAAGCCACATTGGTGAAATCGATAACATGGTCGATACATTTAGTGAGGCAAAAATGTAAACCTGGAAGAAAAATATTATTTTCTCTAGAAAATGAAGGATATGATGCAACATCACTAGTTTAACAAAACTATTCCACTCGTAAAATTAAAACCAGTAGCGTTTAACTATACATACAAAATGCCCCAATCAGGGTGGTATATCTTCAAAGGTTTATCGCTTTTTCTATCCTATTTTTCTTGCGTCCTCAACCTACTGGCCAATCATAAACTGCGACTCATCTATCATAGGTGTTGTACATCGTTCGATATGTATAACACGTGTTCACGATGTCCTATAGACAGCGTATAACATAACCTCTGATTTCAACATACGCTTTCAGTTATTTTCAATATTTGGCACATTTAGAAACTCTGTTGGACATAATTTCATTGGTGGAGTAGTCCTATTAAATACACGCGTGCTTTGGAAATTCTCAGATAAATACCCTCCTCGCTTCGCGAGTCGAGAATTTATCGACAATTTCCAAAGCGCTTGTGGTTACCCTATGATAATTTTATCGTTTCTTACGTACTTCACTGGTCTAGGTGCCTAGCGAGTTGACATGAAGGTCGTGATAAGAGGATTATTACGGGACTATCCTGAAGATTACGCTTTAAACATGGCGGAGTCAAAGCAAACAAAGAAAACATGTTTTAAAATCATCTTCTTCAGTCTTATTACTTTTTCAACGAACCGATAGCAGTAAGGTTTTGTTTTCAGGTGACGTTTCACAGAAATTCAACAGACAATAAAATTGTATATCTTCATTCAGAGATATAAAGTCCCCGACTACGTTTTACGTGAGAAATTTCATGGAATGGTCAAGGAATCTTTAACAACTGAAAACAACTTTCAATTATACGCGAGCGTGTGGAAAAAATATTCATATATTGTTTTGTTTACAATATGCCTAAAAAGTGCCTACGACACTAAAGATGCTGGGAGTTGTAAAAACCGCCATTTTTTTTAAATTTTTAGGAAGAAAATTATCATTATTAAACAGATTAATCCCGTTCGATATTTTAGGTAACTCGTCTAGTAAAATATAATAAATGTAAATATTTATATATTTTTCTACGCTTGTACACTTTCCCAAAAGTAAACGCTGGTTCTAGAATAAAGAGCCTCAAACATAATGCCGCCTAACAAACAAACTGGAAACTTGTTTTCTGCACTGTTGACAACAGGTTTCAAAGAGTTTAAATATATCTTGTAAATGCAACTAAAAATATAGACCTTCTCAGAAAAATAATTTGTCAACACAGAAAAAAGCAAATTGAGCCTGTATCATTCATTGCTACTTTCACACCATTTTTATGCTTTCACGCACTCTAATTAACAGGATACACGTGTTTCCGTTCTTCAAAAACACCGTTCGTGTTTACAATTGCTGCAGATCAGTGAACCGCGCCTGCTTTATTATGAAAATACAGTAGTAGTTTTCACTCAGCACGTAGGCACAATTTAAATGAGAAGTACTGATAATAACATCTCCTTCATAAGCCGTCAACAGTAATTCTGCTTAGTCATATCTAAACACTACAAATCTTTAATTTGTTTCTTGTTTTCGTTATCAACGTATTTCCAATCTTTCATCAGTCGCAATACATCAGCGACGGATATGATAACAATGATTCACTCTGACAGCGATGGTTTCTTCGCTAACGAAGATAAATTAATATTACTTAAATGATTAATGAAAATTAACAATGAAAATGAAAATTACTTTTATGTTAGGTATTTCCTCTAAAACAAAAATGTTCAAAATTTCATTCTTAAAACTAGTGGTGCTACAGAATGGCACAGACTTTATCGTATGAGTTTTTTCTATATTTTTTCTCTGGTCAAGCTATTCGGACTTGCCACATACTCTTGCCAGCTGCCAAAGTACACATTTTAAAACATTTTCCTTTTTTTCCCTAATAGTGGAACTGAAATATTAGTTTAAGAATATTATATAAGAGCAAAAACTGGTCATAAATAGCAATTTTCATTGAAAAACTGGGAGCAGTTTTTGAGAAAATTGAGTTTAAGCGCGACCGTAAATTCAAAATTTCATGCTCTTTTCCACAGAAATGTTTTGAGTTTTCGAAAACCTACATTTGAAATCATTTGACACACTTTAACCCACAAATATAATAGTGTTTACAAATCACTTGAAATGTGCATATTAACGGCGATAGAAATCTTGCAAAAAAAATATATTTTGATAATTTTTGAAAAATCACAATAATACTCCAAAATGAACATTATATCATATTAAAGAGTGCAACTAGCACTATCGGTTCCAAAAGTTTGAAAATATATTTTGGAGCCGTTTTTGACAAAAATGGCGTTTGAGCGTTTCTGAAAATGCGGAGCATCTTTTTTCACAGAAAACGTTTCGAGAGAAACAGATATTATGTAAAGCCAATGTACTCATAAATATAATAATGTGAACAAACCGCTGCTAATGAAAATATTAACGACGCGAGAGACAAGTAAAAAAATATTTTACATTTTCTGAAAAAACAAAAGAATAGAGCAATATAGCATTCATGTCATCTCATATAGAACATTTAGAGCCATCCCTAACAAACGTTTACAGAAAAATATTGAAGTCGTTATTAAGAAACTTGTGTTTGATATTTTTGAAAATTCCACAATATTGCGCGAAAACTACTAAAATTATGTACATGATCTTAATAAAATAACTCACTATAGAGAACAAATTTTATTGGAAAGAAAAATCTTCAATTTTGAACTTGTAGGAAGTCGTCCGAAAAATGTTAATATTTTGAAATTATCGAAAATTCAGAGTTACCCCTGAAAATGTGCCACATATACAAGTTTACTTTACTCTATTTTCAAAAGACATTTAAAGAAAAAAATTGGAGACAATTTTGAGAAAATTTTGAAAATTTCCGATGGGATTTATGTTAAGTACCCCCAAATTTTCAAGAAAGTTTTTCAAAATCGCAGCACCTGGAGTGCCTCGAACCAAATACACTGGGGAATATCCATTTGAAAAAATCCTATGTAGGGTTTAGGCGTTAACAGTGATCACAGAAAGACAGACGTTTTGAAAAAAGTCAATTTTTCGTTATCAGGGGGACACCAAAACTTGTATTTCCATTACATCTCGAAAAAGATTTTCCGCAGCATTATATAACTTTCGCTATACTACGCACATAATACTCTGTATAATTGTATGTATACGGGAAAATAAAAAGAAAGATACCCTCAGAAACGCAATTGTGCGTTTCGGTCTGATAGGGAACCGACTCCTTCTAGAACATTGTACGAAAATTATCAGAAAACGCGTTTTTTTGGGGGGGGGGTGAGTTAGCACCTGAAACACGTAATGGGAGATTTTTAATGCAATTCTACTGATAATGTATCATTGCATCCCTTGTGGCCAGAGGAATTGCCCCGGTTTGGCGCTGTTTTTAGCCGGATCCTTGTAGAACAGTGTTGTCCAAGTGGAAGTCCAGGGGACGCATGCGGCCCGCGAAAGGTTATTAGTTTAATGTAAAAGACTCTTTGATCCATTTTGGGCAAAAACACTGCGCCTAGCATACGCGCTACGGATTAAGATGCCCCTTTATTGTAAAAAAATAGGTTATGTTTAATTTAAGAATTATTCACTAGTAGTTTCAGATATTCAAAATCATCCCATTGCGTAGAATCAGTTCCTTCAATTCTCAGGCAAATGGTCAATTTATGGTAAAAATTTCCAGCAGATCACATGCAGGCTCGAGACTAAACAATTGGGATCATGCAGAGAATGAGATGATGCAGGTCTCGCCCAAAATAAGTTATGCGGAATACGAACGTGATGCATAGTCTGATAGATTTCGGGCTACTATTCGTTGCTGTGTTTGTTGATTTAATTTGTGTCTCTTAGTGCATATTTGTAAGTTCATTTTCTTCTGGTTAAATTAAAATATATTCCGGAAGTTATTTTAGAAATTTCATTTACACTCCTGTTTCAATGTAATTTACACTCCTGTTTTCAATAACTGTGTATGTATTGTATTACAGAGAGAATGAAAAAACGGACCTCTCGCTCTCTCTGTGAATTAAAACGCGTGAAAGATACTTTGATCGATTTTTATTCGATACAAAATGGAGATCAGTTGTGATTCGAAATAATGAAAGTCTTACGTTCGTAGCGATTTTTGAAATGTATCCATATCATGTTTTGCAAATCAAAAATCATAAAACTGGATTCCACTTGATTCCCGATACTTGAGAATGTAATTATACCTTCAATTATATCATTCATTTTTTTCTCAGCGTACTGTTGGGCATCTATTACACTGTAATTATAATTTTTAGTTTTAATTACAGTGAGATTTATAATTAAATATAGTAGTAGAAATGTATAATGCATTTTAAGTCTAGTTTTTCAGAACAATGGAAAGTGAGGTAGGGCGATGTGCCTCAAAGAAAGTAATAACTCTTCATTATTTATAATATTGTATGTAATATTATTTGTTTGATCAATTTTACGTGTATTACATTTGCTGATCGTGTTTAATTCGTTCAAGCATTAGTATCTCATCACAACGTATTATTGGTGTCATGTAATAGTGAACAGTTGTGATCATATAATTTCATTGACTTTATTAGTAATTAGTGACATGAAAAATTGCATCTGCTAAATAGGCAATATTTAAAATCACATAAGAACGAAGGTGGATGAGAGTTACTTTTACTCCCTTTGATTCCAGTTTTGTTAATTTAGTTAGATTTTATTTCTGTCAGCTACCACGGCTACCAGGTCACCTAATTAAAATACATAACATAGCAACTGGCATTTTTTATGTTTTCATTTTAAATGTTCTCCAAATAAATATCATGATTCACCTAAAACATTGATCAGTAGCTAATTTCTAAAGTAGCTTTATAATCAGAGAAGTTTACTTTCTAAAATGTTTTAACATAGAAAATCTACTAGAATAATATATAAGTTGTGGAACTTAAAAAAGAAAATGATGCACTCAAACCATAAAATTCAAGTATATGTAAGTGTTATGAGGCAATATTTTAACTTCTAAGACCGCTTGAACTACTATAGAATATGCTACGGATAAAAAGTAAGAAATTTGTAATGTTACCATGTTGTAAAAACAAAAAATACCTGACGATTGAGATTTAAAGGAAACATATTAATATTTTGGAGATAATTTTTGAATACACTGAATATTTTCGAGATTTTAAAGAAGGTAAGGTTTAGGAGGGGGTGATAAAAAAGGACAACACAAAATGTTCACATAGTCGAGAGACGCAGAATTCCAGAAATTATTGCAGAGTAATGTATTCTTTTTAATTGTTGATAGTATAATTTTTGAAACTGAGATGAGTTTTATAATAAAATATGTTACAACACAAGAGTTTTTTTTATAATCCACAAACCTCATTGAACAACTACAATCACATTCGTAAAATGCGCTCTCAGAACACAACTATTATAAAAATAATCCCTGAGCTACTCACTACTACCAAACTCAACTAGTTACCTTTCGTAGGTTCTAGAGTGAAATTTAAACGAAAATTATAGAACTTCAAAAATTTGGCTAAAACCCTGTACGATACTTGTATTGTTACACATGATTTCACAAACCGATTTGTTATAATACTCAACTTCACGGCCCGGATTGATCATTCTCCAACATCGTTTTGTGAAAATATGTCTTACGACAATTCTTTCGCAAGTAACTAACAAACACATTCCGGTTTCAAAGACGAGTATCTTTCTCCTACGACGAAGGGGAGGGGACGACGTATTTGGGGTATTCATTCCCGTCGCGGCGCTCAGCGCTGCACAACGACCCAGGAAATGACACGCAGCACGCCACGCGCGTCCGCCGCTACGCGAAAGCGTGAACGCTTCCTATCGCAAGGGCTCACACAACTGGCATGGACTGCGTAGAACAATAGAGGTGCGAACTACATTTCTGGGACCCTTTTCTTTTATTTTACACAGGCCATTTTTTTATTAGCCAACTGCACATCCCAGTAAGGCAATGGCCTCCTGATCACGCTCGGTATTTATTAATCCTTCTTTAATGAAGTGATAGGATGATAATGAAAAGTGAAAGGACGATCACAATCCATCCGCGCCCGAAGCGGGATTCGAACCCGTGATCCTTCGACCCGAGAACGCCACGACACTACTGTCTGAGCGATCTGGGCTATCCGGATCGAGATGACATATTTTACTAGTAAATATATATATATATATATATATATATATATATATATATATATATATATATATATATTGACATACAACTGAAAAATAATGAAATTAATTCTTACGTTATGCAATTGAGAAATTGATTTTATCCTCTCAAGTATATTTCCGTCAAGATCTAGACATCGACCGTTTTTTGAAGAATTGCCTACGTACTTTATATTACGTACAGTTCAAGAAAGAAAAATAAAAGCCACATTGAGTTAAAATTGACCCGAAAAATAGAATTAAATAAAAATTAAGACATGTTATAAAATAGTGCTGCTCTACAAGAACATACTTTCTCGCTATTTCTAACTTTTGCAATTTTCAGCAACTGGGAAAATTCAAGGAAAGTTACGCCTGCGCCATTTTTCGGCGTCCATTACTGTCTCCGAGCAAAAAAACTTAAAAGACAGCCTATTGTCGTTCCTTGGAAGAGATCGATCGAACAATGACCTTTAGATTGCATACCGCATAGCAGTACATGTCGATGTCACCGTAGTCGCGTGAGTGTCTGAGTGAGTGGATGAGCGAGTGAGTGGATGAACGAATGAGCGAGTGAGCGAGTGAATGAGCGTGTGAGCGAGTGAATGTATTCCGAGCACGTCAACTACTATGGTCATTACTGCCTTTAGGGTTGCGAAAGTTTTTATATCTGAAGGTAGCGGAATTCCTCTCCCGCAGGATGATGAGATCCGATGCCGTCCCTCACCCTATCTTGCGATTCCCCTTCCAAACATCTCTACTATATCGCTCATCCCAGCCAGGACAAGCTCTGCATTCCCGGTATATACGATAACGTCGTGCGTATAAGTGTGTGTGTGTAATTGGAGAGTTCAGGATAATGACAAGAAAGGCAACATCTCGGCCGGCCCGTGACCCGTTTGCTAAGTACCGCTCCGGCCTTCGCGTGAAACCGACAGGAGAAATCTCGACCAACTACAGACCCGCCGCTCGCGCAAAAATTCTCTATCGGATTAGACTGAATTCGACCAAGCCCTACATCTCGAACATCTGCCATCGTCGGAACTCGAACCCTAGGACCTCTGGAAAGAGTCGCTGCCAACAGAGCCGAAGATAATGCAAACAGGCGCCGTCGGCGTGAGACATCCCTGACCTACGCCCGGCGGCGCGGCAGCCTAGGCTGGAGGTGCGTGCTATCGCAGATACGCGCCTGCGCCGCCCAGGCACTCGGCCGCCAAGGGCGCAGGAGGCTGATTGCGAGCGCCTACGCGAGGCGCCGCCACCGTCGCGGGGCCGTAATTCGCGCTGATAACGGCTGGAGGGAGGAGAACATCACAATAGACGTCGCCAGGTGATTCTTTAAGTGTCACCTGCTCTTGAAATCAAGGTCATTCTGCAGTTTACACAACGCGACCTCGAAGATCTGGTTAGGTGGAAGAGGAGGGGGGGTAAAATAAAGCCGTCAAGGAAAAAAAACACGTATTCAGCTGTGTGTGTGGGCAAGTCTGTGAAGAGCCGCCAAGTTAAAATCATGCGTATATCTGAGTACTAGAAACGAACTGTGCATGCCAGTGGTTTCCAACCTCTTTCTCCTCATGGCTAATTTCAAAAAAACAAAATAAATTGCGCGATCGTTATTAATTCATTTATAAAAGAAAAGGCAAATAAAGCGGTAGTTCAACCGACAAAACACGAACACAAAAAGTAATATACTAAAACATTCATTTCAGAAAGCTGATAACAAAATTGAATTATCGCAAATGTCACTGAGTACCAAGTGATTTGTAGCTAACAACTCGCTTCGGTATTTTTAATTAAAATGTAAGATGTATTTTTACCTTTTATGTTTGGGATATAAAATTTAGCCTTCATAGTATTAACTTCGCTAACCCCTTGAGGATGCAAAAACAACTGAATGGTAACCGCCAATCAACTAGAACGTACAATGTCAAGAGAATTCAATACAAAGGCAAACTGCGGTATTTTTTTCTTACACAACATCGGGTAAGAGTTCCCAATTTGAAATTTTGCTTCAATTCATAATTAGAGTTAGTTCGTGAGCACCACTTGTCATAGGGATTAGGGATGTTATATTCTGTTTGAATCTTACTCATTTAGGATATGCAAGTACATACTCGTAGAATCATTAAAGAAATAGTAACATACATGTTACAAATTCTGAAATGGGTGTTATCAAGCTAGTAAATTGGTTAACTGAATCGACCCTTGAAGTTATCTTGTTGCTCCAGTTACTAATTACTTGCAGTCACGCAGAAATGAAAAAAGTACTACTTGGCGTGGGCATGACGCCCACATTCCGAGATCTTGCTCAGACTAGTTATAAAATGGTCACACAATTCTCACTACCGTGAGACACGACGAAGAGACTTAATATTCTGTACTTAATACTGTACTGTCTTAAAACTATCTCTAAGCTTTGTGTTCTACTCATTGACAGAAAATATTAGCAACAGTGGAATTCGAAACTACATCTTGTCTCTCACTAACCTTAGAAAGTTACCACCAGCAGTCTGATCCCTGTTAATCACATATTATCTGGGATATTTCGTTACTATGATGTACTACTTCATCCACCATAAACATCTCATGCAGTTTTCTTTACTTCATCCGGCTAAAGACCGAAGTATGTTTCAAAGCTATTCCCACTTCGGATTTTCTCAATCAGTTTTGGACAAGGTTAATATTAACCAAACCGCCTTGATCAAATTAATGTATGACTGACTGATCGGGTTATAATTTCCGGAGAGTTGTTTAGCACACACGTGATGAGGAGCGTGTTAGAAAATTATTTGCCTAAGTGAAACGCACCAAAGGTCTACATTTTTTACAATTCATGGAAAATGGTTTACAACACACAAGGTGATGAATACGTAAGCACTTTGAACTTTTCTATTTCCCATTAACCACCCACGTTCTGCATTATTTTTTCCATTTCTAGCCAAAATTACTGTTATATTTTTTAAACTGTTCAGAATGAGATAATGTATAGTAATCGTAAGTAAAATTGTCACTTGTGCGAACTACTTAGTAGATCCGAAAGAACACTTATTTTCTGATTACATTCTTTCTTCTCTCCAGGAGTTAGCAGTAAGGTTGAACGTGTAATTTTTTGCATAAAAAATTTCTACTTTCGTAACTCCAAATCTCATATCTTACAAACTACTTTGTTTTTTTGAATTAAAAATATTTTAAAAAATTTGTACAGTTAGACCCTAACAGTATAAATGTAACATTTACCTTTTTGGAGAAACTATAACAATTAGGGAGACAAAAAGACTTACATTTAAAGATATTTAAATCCATAACAAAGTGACATCAGAATGTTAACTAGTCAAGCATTCCAATGAGCGTACAAAAAAATTTCTTGTTGGATCACATAGAGCCAAATAGTACAGCAGGGTAAGTCTAATTCGGGAACGAGTCAGATTCGGACTTCAACCGTACCACGGATACTTTCTGGCACTATCTAAACATCTGCGAACATGTTTCTGAAAGGTTTGGATTATAATAATTGTTCTCAAGGGAAATGTCTAAAATCCTTATTTTGGCTGCCTGAAATGTGGATTATCACAGTCGCTCCGATCCGTTTCACGTATTTGGTGGTGCAAGGCTCTAGCATCTGTACGAGTGAAGACCAGAATAGCAATTCAAAACTAGAGGAGTTACTCTAACACAAGGACAGACCAGTTTGACAGGTCGGGAAACAAATGAACGTTATGCAGGGCGATGACAATGCAAAAGATAGTGATGAACCCCTTTTACAAATGAACTAACTGCAAACGAACGCCACGCCAAAATGAGTACATGGAGATAACCTGTAGTTACTATGTTGCCCACAGTGGCAAAGCGATAGCTATCAAAGCGGCTCCTCCTAAAAGTAGTGTCTCTCTATATAATAAAGGTTCGATGCAGCACACTCTACGAGCATCTGTGCATCTGAGAAACAACCTGCCAGCACCCTCGTCAGGAAACCATTCCCGGAAGCAATCAGGTGCCAATAGTTTCGGAATGTGACGCCCTCTCGAATCCGCACTACCGAAAACGCGGCAGTGCCGGGCGGAGCAGCGCGGGGCGGGGCGGGGCGGGCGGGGCCGGGGCGGAAGCGGGGGCGGAGGGGGCGGGGTGGGGGTGGGGTGGGGTGGGCCAGACGGTGGCTCGCGGGGGCGGGTGGGTGGGGGAGCGTCCGCGCGTGCCGGCGGGCGCTGATGGACGTCACGGGCGCGTGGGCGCGCGGTGGCGCAGCGTGGCGGCCCGCCGCGCACAGTGGCCCCGCGAAAGAATCTCCCGGCCCTGCATCGCCTCGCGTCGCCCTCTCCACCGACTGCAGTGTAGACACTCAACCAACTCCCTGCGCTTAGATGACTGCTTCCAATTAGACTACTAGCGATTTCCGGGCGCGTCAACTGCTTAAGGTGGTTTGTTCGCGTCAGTGTACAGCGAATGTTTGTTTGCTCGCGAGGAGATCTCTCCTCCCCCGCTGGATGGTTAGATCCGGCTCCGATCTGTTGTCTAGTACTGCCCTAGGAGGATTTCCTCCAACAGGTTATCTCCAACGAGCGGGGTACCGCCCGATTCAAGAGCAAGCTTCTAGGCTCTCGACCGGCCTCCCGGCATACCCGTGACAGTCTAGTGCAGTCCTAGCTAGTAGGTGTGTAAGTAAGGGGGTAGGGATACGACAAAGAATGAGAAGAAAAGTCGGCGCGCGGACTTTCCTTCCTAGAGAAAGACCGCGATCAGGGGAAGCTGGGCCGCTAGAATTCCCACTAGGCGAAATCGACGCTAGCTATCTAGAATTAGCCAGCATAAAGCTAACCTAGCTATCTGCCAAATGTCGAAATCTTGCTACCGTTCCGGGACTCGGACCCCTGGACGTCCCCGGGCCGGAGACAAAACAGTGACATCAGTTGATGCTCTAAGCCACCATTTCGCGTCTGTTCTTCTTTCTTGGTAGTTTTAGAAACGTTGATCGTTCACTTTTTTCTTTTCAGAACTCTTATAGCAACAATTCAACTGCTAAACGAGTATTTCAGAAACATAAGCAACTATTATTAACAATAATTACGAACAGGCATTCATTTCTTCTCTTTCATTACACGAATAACAGTTTATCTCTCTTCGTACAAAATTCAGTTCGTTCTAGCAAGATGCATTGCACATAATAGGTATTTTTAATAGGAAATTAAATTTTCAATTTCCAATTATCTCATATTCCTTTGTTCTATGCAAGAAATACTCGCATAAGAATCGTTAGTTTGATTATAAAAATGCCCTACTTGTAACATGATTTGCATCACCCTACCTTGACTGCAAATGTGTGCTTCACAGAAATTGGTAGTTTGACATTTCGCATGTCCACATTACTTTACCCAATAGATATATCGCCACATACAATGCAAAATTACCCAAATAACTTTCATTTTTCCCTTTTTAACAATCATGTCATTCCACAGCGGAATTTGCTATGAACATAAGGACGTGAACGAATCCCTGGTCCAACTGCACAAGAACTGCAACCTTGTTTTACAGCTCGGGGCGCTGCTCGGTGCCCGGCAGCCTGGATCAGCGAGGCGAGCATGCGTGCGCCCCTGTCGGGGCGGCAACGCGCCGAGCGGACTGCGCCTTCACGAACCACCATCCAACGCCCACCGCGCGCGAGCCCCGCCCTGCCCACCCCGCTTCGGCCTGTTTTTACGGGCGGCTAAGTGGCGCGCCTAAATACCCGCCATTCAAGCCTGGCCTCGGGCCACCTGCCGCGTCTAGTCGGGCCGCGCCGTGCCGGGCCGTTGGTCGTGTCGCGTCGGGCCGGGTCGGGTCGGGTCCGGGTCGGGTCGGGTTCGGATCAGATCGATGGGGAAGGATGGGGACGGATCGGGTCGGATCGGGTCGGATCGGGTCGGGCCCCGTAGGATCGGGTCGAGCCACGTAGGGTCGCGTAGGGTCGGGTCGCCCCCGCCGCCCACCCCGCCGACCGGTCGCACCGCCACCGCCGCGCGTAAGGAGTTTGCTTTTGCGGAGGCGCAGAAAAGATGGCGAAGAGCGGGGCTACAGCCACTATGGGGGCGTGCTAACAACGACTGTCGCGCTACGCAGAGTCCACGAAATGCGTGTTCGATTCTGTCCGATTCGCTCACGCCCGATCCAATGAACCCAGGACATCTTGAAGGATATCTTCCACATGGAAAGGGGCAAGTGGATTCGGGTCGCGACTCGCTTCGTAGGTATAACAGGAGTGACAAGAAATACAAGTTACTTAGGCCAAATATTGTGACTGTGTTCTCTACACAAGCACAATGAGAAAACAACAAACTAGTCATTCGCAGAGAAGACGTGAATTTGAAAGAACGATCTTCCCGATTGAACTTCGCATTACACTTAAGGTTATTCTGTTTAAATAATGAGCATTGAAATTTAAAAGCTAATTTTAATAATAATAACTATTATTATTATTATTATTATTATTATTATTATTATTATTATTTGGGATTTTGAGAAAAAATCGTGTCTACGTGAGGACGTAGCTGTGATATTCGATCAAAACGTTGTAGACAAAAGTTTCGATACGAAATCAAAATCAGTCAAAAGTGGTGTGTAAAAGCACAAGTCGTATCAACAGTTATTGGTCTCGAGTTTGTTGTGTTTAAAAACTTCCCCAAACTCCCAGGCCATTCAAAAGTCTGGAAAGAGCAAGGTACTGCGCTATTACAAGTATGAGAGATTGAGGCTTGTTGTGACAATTTTAGTTTATTAGATTTTTGAAAATGTGACGACTATAATTTAAAACTTATAATAAATTAAACAAGTAATAAAATTTACAAACAATTTCCAAAATTAAAAATACATAATGTTTCAATGATTAATAAACAATTTTAGGCAACAGTGCACTTTGTCACAACCAGCCCCACTTCAGGGCAAGTTCTGACTGGACTGGGGCACGCTGTTGAACATGTAAAAGAAACTACAACATTGTTACATTGAAATATAGCAAACGTCTCTACAATGCTGATGTATTTACATGCTAACTTTCATTTAATCTTCATTGTTTTTAACATCCCAATGGTAGTGAACATAAATATAATGTACTGCATTCTGATTACAATTTACATGCATCCATTTCTTACAAGTTCCTCTCTCCTTTGATGTTTGAAACGGTCCTAAACAAATAAGGTATACACGCTCTTCCTTATCTTCTGAGCTCTCGCGGATGTCTTCTGTCTTTTTTTCAACGCTTTAGATCTAGTTCTTTGCTTAGAAACATAGCTCTTTGACAACAAGCTTCTTGTTTTGTTTTCCATCTTTTTTTAGTATATGTCATTTCTCGAATCTTCCTTGTTTCTGTAATCTAATTCATTCTCTAAAAGGAGTTCTAGCTAAAATGGCAGTCTTTGTTCTCATACTTTCATTCCGCGAGGCCCTGCTTTAGGAAGAGATCTGATTTCCAAACGACCAACCGCTGATGAGGGTATCCTATCTTCTACAACAGAAACAGCAACATGACCTTCGCTTTCATTAGCAGCTTGACCTATTACTTTTGTACTGTTTCAACCGCAGTTTCATTTATGTTCCAAATGTCATTTGAATCAAAATCGTACTTTTCGAAAAAGGGCTAAATAGTGGGGGAAAAATCTCAACAAATGTGTTTAATGAAGCTAATGTTTCGATTCAAATTAGTAGCTTCAAGAATACAAAGAGAAATTTTAGTGCCGCTGCACATTCTTCATCATCCTATCAACTCTGGTAGACTTCGTTATGCAATTTTCAGGCACTTGCATTTTGTTCTTCTCGACAAAATCATATGCTAAGTTTCTTAATTCCTCATTACATTTCCTAAAATTACAATTATTACTGTTAAACGGCATTAGGTCATAACGTGCCGCTTAAGACCTGTCACTACTAGCCCCGAGAGACACTAATATGAACTTATTTATTGTAGCTCAGGTTGACTGGAACCATCCGATAGACATTTACTTCATACGTGTAAAACACAAAACGTTCGTAAATAAGCAAATCAAGCAACGATTCCCGCAGCAACTCAAAGAGCACAGTGAGATTTGATCTTGCACCTATTGTGAAGAACGATAAACAATTTTAGAAACCATAAGCATAAACCACAAACAGCCATTACATTTACAAACCAAACCACCACCCTCTGAAGGCAGACTATAGAAGACAGGACGAAAATGTAAACTTAGTAAAGAAATGGCGTTTGAAAAGATTCCACAAACGAAGAATCGAGTAAATAGTTAAAAAATATTGCTTTCCTGATCAGATTTATTATAAGACATGAAGTATTTCAAGTTAATGGAATTTTCACAACAGTTTCCTTCAAGGCAAGAAGCGTTCATTTTCTGACATTTTACAACAATAACCCGGAGGCTTAACATCATTTAGCAGCATTTTATTCACCACGGAGCGGTGAGCAGTGTTTCGAGGCAGTCGTGGGCGGCAAATGGCGGCGCGCGAGGCCCGCGGAAGACGGCAGCGGCGACGCGACGCGTCGTGCAGTGTGTGGCGGGCGGCCCATCGCGGCAGGGGGCCGCCGTTGCGCTCCCGAATCACGCTCCATTCATACGCAACACGGCAGCGGCGCTGGCGGCGACAGTCGGGGTACTCCGGCGGCCGGCGCGTGGGCGGTACGTTGCACGCGTGGGCGGATGCCTCCGTCATCCCCCACCCCCACCCGGCGCACTGTCAATGCATTATCCAGGCAACATACAAGTATAGGCTGGCTTGTATATGCTTGTATATATGCATACTGGTATATGTACGCATTACTTCAATTAAAAGTGCATTAAAGTGATTGTCATGAACGCACATTAAATTTAATGTACACATGTACATTAGGATGCAAGAGTCAAAGCTTCAGAGTCTTATCTGGAATGAACGAATGATCATGATGGGCTGGTAATGGAATGATGAGAGACAGAGAACCTCTATATTTAATCTACACTGATTTTAACTAATGCATTAAATTTAGTGTAAAAATATATTACGCACTTTTTAATGTACAAGGTTACATCAAGTTTCATATAATACATTAATTTACATTAAACTTAATGACAGTTATGACAGTGTAGAGAAAAACCTACCCAAGCAGGACTTTCTGCAAACCGAGATCCTCAACAAACGAAAGCAAATTTCACAACGTAGTCATTTCCTGTACAATATAAAACATTGATGTACAGAAGTAAAAGTTAAACCTGATAAGGTTTAACCACGAAATAATAAATAATAGGATTAGCGCAAATAACCGGATCAAGAGGGAATATTTCAATTATGCTTCGTTTTCCCGTTACTATATCCTACATTTTCCAAATTAAGTTTAGCGAAAGCACATGCATACATTGGAATCAAACAAACTTTAACAGTTTCCTTATAGATTGTTTTTCGACCGATATTACTCCGGAAATTCATGATATTGCACTGAACAATTTCAAGGAAATTGAGAGATCTTTTCACGGAAAAATGTTAAGGAAAGATGTGAATCTTATTGATAGAACTTGCGAGACAGAATACTTTTAAGTTGCGTAAGGGGTTTTGAAAGAGACGGAGAGAATAAAGCCAGAAAAGGAAACGAATGATGTCGACGATGAAGAAAACGTAAACGTGAAACTAAAGAAGATAGTTTGAGAGAATTAATCTACTTTTAACATTGGTTTTCGATAATAATATCTGTGTTTCGCCTTCTTGGTGCCTCTAAAATCATTCTTACTTTTATTAAAATACAATCTGCTGTAAGTTGGATACTTCTAAACACGAAAAATACAGGTACAATCGAATTGCATTAAAAGCTTGTTGAATTGATCAAAATAGACCTCACGATCCTGCGTTTTTAAAAGACTCAAAAAAGAATATTTGACAAGGATTATGACAGTTAACTACTAACATCGACGCTTGAGATAGGGGCTTCATCTAATTCGTACGATTCCCTTAAAAAAGTTTCTCAATACGCAAGTTTACTACATCTTTGAAAAACACAAATTTTGAAGCTGTTCTTTTTTCCAAATAGAAAAATCTCCATAACAGAATTTATAATCAATTTTTCTTTGAATAGTAACGTCGAACTCATCAGAGATCAACAGGACTGATATACGTTTCCAAGGCATTTTTCAATTCTATGACGAAATGAAATAGTGGAAGTTTTCATAACACATTCACACACTTACCGAGAAAGCAAGTAGGCTTCCTTTCTGAAGAAATTAAAACGAAAGCACAACATACATGAAAAAATGAATAGAAATATTTGCTGTAGAAATGAAGAAATGTGTTATTTATTAACGGATTCACCAAGGATGCTGAAATGAATTACTTCTTCTGCCAAAATAGGGAGTTGTGAATGAATTATTAGAGAATTGATAATTAGCTTTCCTGAGCAACCACGAAAAGTTAAATGATTACAATGTAAAAGACAAACCATTGCTTACCACGTTAAATAAGGTGACACCATGCGTCTTACGCACAATTCGAACTTTTGATCGTAGTGCAAGGCTGTTGTCGCAGTAGCCGCCAGTGCTATTTTGGTAGGCAAATGGTTGGCCACGACCGTGAACTAGCAATATTTTCAGAAGGGAAGAGGACACTGGTGCACAGCGCAAGAATTCTTTCAGCAACAGAAGCCGATTCCAGTGAAATGATATACCTGATGCAACGCCACCACTCACTAAAATTGAAAATTCCTCAGACCGCAGACACGCAGGAAATGAATTTCCAAACACCACGCGCCGACAAAGATCAGGAAATTTTCCTCATAAAAAAATTAAAGCTACGTGCACATGTGTATGTAAGTAGAAAGCATGTGCACGAAAAGGAAACTAGGTCTGTGAGCAGAAAAAAACTTATTTGTATGCACTTTTCCCGGATATGCACAGACCCTAATCAAAGAGTATCACCAAATAAAGTTACATATTTTATATCAACTCGAAAGATTGCCTAAAATAGTTTAATACGACTCCTATTTTCCAACTTCCATTAACATTGAAAATTCCACGTGACCTCATTTATTTAAAAAGCTGGAAATGACATAAATATTTACACGTCTTTATACTCATTACAAAATTTGCATCTTTTCTTGAATGTACTTCATGAGACATACTCTCAATCTCGCGTACCAACACAAATGCCTTAATCATCGTCATCATAAAAATAAAAAAATAAAAAAAAACATCGCAAGACCGAATTGCGAATGAAGTCAAGCGCCCGGACACGTGCTGTGCGAACGCGGCGAATAACAAGCGCCATCCAACAAACTCTTATCTTCCCTTCGCCGCTGGCCTTGCTCCAACCCCGCCCTCGGGAGATCGGGAGCTCACCTCATTACTGTGATTAGGGGCGTCCGACATTCCCGCGACGCGCCGCGACGCGCCGCGTCGCCACAGTCGCCGCGACGCGACGCGACGGCGCGGGAACGGCAGGCAGAGGGCGAGCCTGGAAAGCGGCAGGAGGGCGTGGGGAAACAGTGGCTACAGTTCCCAACTCACAACCAGGCTGACGGACACCAACGTGGTCGAGATGAAATTATTACGTGAATGCTCGCCTACACACGTGCTTTAAATAGCGACATCGACATCAAAACATCTATGTTTCTCACTACAGATGTTCAAAATCGAAACATCGATGTTACTAAGGCTGACGGACACCAAAGTGGTCGAGATGAAATTATTGCGTTAATCCTCGCCTACACACGTGGTTTGGTTTGAATAGCGACATCGACAAAAAACATTGATGTCAATAATGTAAATCGTAGATATTATCGAAACTTTAGTAACGTCTGAGAATAAAAGTGGGTGCAGGGGCTATTAATTTGACCGAGGTCGATTTAATTAAAAATTAAGATTTAACTATGGAAAAGTAAAAAAATTCAGAACAATTAACAAAACTGAGCCCGAAGCGGGAGTGTTCAGGGTAATCTAAGAGTTAGACAGTTGCGAGATCGCCTTAGAAAGGTCTGGTGAGAGAGGCCGCGGCCTCTTTGCCGCCTGTTCGCGTGGGAAATACGAAACGCGGAGGAAATGCCAGGGCAGCTGCGTCATCTCTCGGTCGATGATGGTATTACACACTGAGTCCGCTTCGTTCGAACACGAACTAACAAAGGTACTCGTATCCTCAGTATTGATATTTTAACTTACACAAAATTGTGACTATGTTTGTTCTCAAAACAAAACATCGATTTTGAAAATATAGGATCAATAAATCAAAAACATGGTTTCAATAATTTTAATTCAATAGGCTCAATAATTTTAAAACATGGTTTGTATAAAACTAATGTTTTCCAAACAACGACATCGATGTCGCATCCCTAGTCTTGAGCAGCACAGCAATGGCATCTTTTGCAAAGATTATGATAAGCAGGGCTATTGTAGGGGGTGTCGAGGATAGAGGATGGACGGTGTGTACGGTCATCCACAAATGTACACACGCAGCTCGGCGAAAGAGGTTCGGATAGGGTCGTACCGAACTCGTGAGAGTAAGCCCCGATACGACACAGCGTGGTCGACCCGAACAAATGTAGTCGCTTGGAGCAAGCACACGCGGATCCAGGAGAGGGCCATAGAGACCATGCCCCCTCTCAAAAAAGGCCTAGTTTCGTTTACTTTCCTTCATTTGGCAAAATTGATTTAAATATTCTTTATGTTGAAATTATGTAATTATTTAAACAATAATATTTGTATAGTATCATATCTACAGTACATAAATAATACAAAATACAGAAACAAATGTGCGTAATATTTAAGAAAAAACAACGGTGGCCCCTTCAAAATGATCAGCTGTATCTACCACTGAGCCTGCAGTTGTGCGAATTGTGACAGTGGGAGCCAGGGATGGTGGCCGCTCGTTGAATAAGCCGCCGCCGCCGCCGCCGCCGTCCCCGGAGCTGGCGCCGCTGCCGCAGCCACGCGAGCAGCTCAGGGACACTAGAAGATCGATTGGCGACGCGGGCGTCGCAGACGATGTTATGTTCCAATCTGGGTAAGTAGTCGTCGGCGTCGTGGCCGTCACTGTCGCTGTCGCCGTCGCGGTCGCCGCCGTCGGCGTAGGCAGCATCCCCTACCGCCGCCGCTAATTTTGCGAAGCTCAATGCGAGTAAATAACCATACGACAAGAATATGACAGAACAAGGTAAATTACACGATCCCTTTATTCAAAGAAGTATCTTAGTGCTGTAACACGTATGTTTGTGCGCGGCGATGGTTTAGTGTATCGGACTGTTGTACGGGTTCAAACCCGATCGAAGCCGTGGATTTTTAAGGGCGAAAAAATCCTACGTACGCCTTCCTTCGGAGGGGAAGTAAAGCCGGCTATCCCATGTTATTAGATTTACTTGGATGTAAAAGATCCTCGATCCTAAATGACGCCTCTGAGCTAAATTCAAACCGCCTGTTTCTCGCCCAAGAAATACCTCCTTCTCTGCTAGTTGGTGAAAGGAGCGTAACGAAATTTGGGTGGTCAGACGGAAGAGCGGGCCTGATGGCGTGAGTCTCGCCACGTAAAATAAGGCATCAATTCAACACAATATACTCTGGAAATATTCACAAATGATGTTAGAACTATTTCCAGTTTACGTCTATGTGACACGTGATATTATTCTCTTTTTTTTCCTTCAATTAAAATCGTCACTCAGCTTTCTCACGAATCTAAAACGGCATATTAAAGCAATGTGACATTTTTCCTGATGCTATATGATCGCGCTGATGTGTCACCACTTCATGCCATCCTACGCAAGCTCTTCCGTAATGTAGTATCTGTTTACAACGTAGAACACGAACTTTTAACAGAAACTATAACAGTGTAAGATAAGGTGGCAACAAAGATGGTTGGAGACGCAGCACATTCCTATCACAAATAACGAAACAAATAATTTCTTTTTTCCTGCAAGATGAAACCCAGAGTCTCAGAGAATAGATCCTAAAAGGATTCAAGATAGCAAAAACTCTAACTCAATTGCGTACTCTACTTCCACCTACTCCAACCGTGAACGGCAGCGCGTAAATAGGTTTGCTTATTCTCCCTACTTCTATCCCTACTTTCTCCATGGATACATCATGTAACGATTTAATGCAATGAAAACAATATCTTGAAATTTTCCTGCCTCGCATACTTAAGGCGACCCAACATGCCACAATCATCACCACAACAACGTACAATGTTATCATCACAATTCTTACATCTTATCAGAAAACAAGGGGATGAGATTTCTTCTTGGGACACAGTTAGAGACCATTAGATGAGAATGAATATAGAATATTCTGACTAAAAATTGTGTGAACTCGAGTTATTCAAACGTCGTTTGAAAAGATGAAATGCTTATGAGGCGGATACGCTCGAGGCTCAGTGCATTACAGGAACTATACAGTCCTAAACAAACAATTCGGCACAAGTAGTTTCAAAAATGTACTTAGCTTTACATTTAAAGTCTTTGGTGCACTAATTAGGTAAGTCACCCCATCCTCCCCCTATTCTCAAATATTAATAACTCGTTTTTGATCGGGACTGAGCCTATTTGAAGGAATAAAATGTTGTATCACATGCAGCTTAAGAGTCCCTTTCGAAATATTCAGGGGGCTGACTCCCCCTGAATCCCCCTTAAGCATGCCTTTTTGTACGACGGCAAGCTTGCCGTGGCTCTTGAGGCTTATCTTGTTATTGTCCCTAGCCTCTCATTTATTTTCTAGTCTAATTCTGTGCAGCCTCGCTCGAATCATTTAGAGATGTCTAAAAACATTCAATCACCAAGGGATGCATTATTTTTTATGTGAAAACCTACTCAACAATTATGAATAATCAAAAACTCGAACTAATCAACATATAGGTTTTCTAAGAAAGATACATTTTTAGTAGTATTCTTACTCTAAAATTATTTCGCAATTGGGCCTCGACGTTCAATCCGAAGTGCCCTATATCTGTCGCCTTTACTGTGAAAGCGATAATATCGATTGAAAAACAATGAATCAACAATTCATTTTTCTAAAACTTTGCATTCTTGAATCAGTAATATACATACTTGTTTGTATTTCAAAAAATGGAAATTTATAACAGTAAAACAATAATGAATTTTAAACGTAATAAACAGTTTTTTTTCAAAACCTTTGTTTATATTCTTTGATTAATTGCTATCGAGTCATTTACGCGACATTATTTGTTTATTATCATCATTATTATCATTATTATCATCATCATCATCATCATTATTATTGGCGTATAGGCCATTACTGACCACGCTACACGATTAACGTGTATAATTCTTCCCGGATCAGCTTTTCAGCTGTATCCTTGGATTACAACAAGGTTGTTACGCCTTGTAGTGTGAATTATGAGATGATAGGATAATGATGATGATGATGATGATAGGTGAGGGGACAATCACAAATATGACCATGTCTGCGCAGGACTCGAACCTGCAGCCTCCTCGGCACAGATGACGGCTTCCGCAACAGTCTGCGCCACGGCGCCGACATTATCATCATCATCAATATTATTATTATTATTATTATCATTATCATTATTATTATCATTATCATCATTATTATTATTATTATCATTATTATTATTATCAATCGAAGGGGGCGATGAAGAAAAATGATAATTTTAAAAGCGGTCGAAGCAAGACGAAGGTTGGGAACCCCTGGTGTAGAATGCGTTGCAAGCCGTCGCCGAGTGACGGCGAGCACGGGCAGTGCTGCTCGTCTCCAGCCTCCACCTCCAGGCGACACCTCCAAGGCCAGCTGTGCCCGAGGCGCAGCGCAGGTCGCTGCGAATGCCATTAGGGTATATTAGGAGCAGCCCGCAGGGGGAGGCGCCTGACCCTCGAGGTTCACGTCAGGACCGGACTCAGGCCGGGGCTTCGGGCACGCCAAGGAATTCAAAAACTAGTGGCGCTAAAACAGCACTTTCGGCTCTGAGGCGAGGTCTGACACACGCCAAGGAATTTAAAAACTAGTGGCGCTAAAACAGAACGCACTTCGTCGCCCGTATTTTCTCGCTAAATTGGGCGAAAAGTTCTAAAGTTTTCGAAAAATTGTATATGACCTTACAAGTCTCCGCTAAACTGGTTGTATTCAATCAAGTTATGTTAGATAGGGTTGAAAGTACGCCACCGTTCACAATTTTTAATTCGTTTTATAAACATATTTTTTTGTGTATTTCCAGCAGTGCCTTCATAATTATTACTTCAAATCACTTAATTGCATTCACATAATTCAAATCATTAAATTTTATTTAATATAGGATTCAGACACTCGATTTATTGTGTTCAATTGGTATCTGTTTCTCCTGCATCAATTAGGTGAATTAGGCCATGTCAAACACTAGTTTGGGCGTCCATATACTCGCACTTTGGTAAATTATTTTTGTTATCCTTGTTCGGGAAGTTTGCCGTCCAATGTTAAATTAAACGGTAGATTTACGGCGTATGTCACAGAATATATATTACAAACGTTCCATACATTTAGAATGGTCGAACATAATAACTTTTTATAAATGAAAATATAGCGGAAATTGCTTATACCTTAATAAGCATATCACAATGTCATTTGCCTGTAATTGGCAGACAACCCCCATGTTCTGGAATGTTCAAATGTTCTGGACGAACATGTACAATCCTTGTCGGCGTCAGAGCATGTTCTGCGGAATAGCCGTGCATAAACTGGCTCGATATTCCTCGTAACAATCGTGTTAACTTTTACTAAATCAGTTTAAGTGATTCACAACTCACATCTTTTTCTTTTAAACATTCCTCTTCTCTGAACTCAATTTTTCGAAAACCTGAAAATAATATATGTTTCATCAAATGCAAGTACCAACATTAAGTACGTCTTCGTAAGAAGAACTAGGATAAAAATCTGAAACAAATATTAATAACAACGAATAGATGTTGAAAAAAGGAGTCCTTACATTTTAAAATCTAATTTATTATGTAAATAAAATTAAATAAGAAAACATAAAAGATAATAAAATAGGAAATTTACGAATAAAAAATATTCAAAATCATTCACGGCAACCGACCCAATGATAACAAGAAATACGAAGGCTTCCGTCGCGAGTGTTGATATGTTCCTTCCGAATCACTTGGAGTCGTGAACCACGCCCCCCCCCCGCACGCCCGCGCGGTCAGCAACCCCCAGCGCAGCGCGCGCGAACGCTCGGCGTTCTTCGCAACATATTTCGCGAGGCCGCAGCGCCGGCGCGGCGTCGACGCGCTGCCGAAGGGCGTGCACATGCCAGGGGGGCTTCCGGTGGCGTCGCGGCCGCTCGGCCAGGGGAAGGTCGAAGAGGGCGCAAGCTTCATGAACATGCAACAGGGGAGGACGCCGCGCCAATAAGAAGGCCACGAGTGCAGCAGGCGCCGCCACACGTGCTCCCGCCACTGCAGGAAGGCCCCGGAACGACCAACGCAAACGCACTCGCAGGCAGGCTCTGCTCTTCTCCTCTCCACTCTGATCTCTCCTCTGGATCAGCAGCTGCAGTTGTTGGGAAAAGTGTAGTGTGTAAGTGTGGCAAAACGTACTGACGATACAAGGGAAAATTGGAGAGGGAACAGGAGGATATGAGGAGGGGGCAGAGAGAAGGCGAGAGGGAAAAAGAATGGGAAGGAGAAGCCGAGAGCGAGAGAGAAAGCGAGAGAGAGAAAGAGAGCGAGCGAGAAAGAGAGCGAGAGAAAGAGAGCGAGCGAGAAAGAGAGCGAGAGAGAGCGAGCGAGAAAGAGAGCGAGAGAGAGCGAGCGAGAGAGAGAGCGAGAAAGAGAGCGAGAGAGAGAGCGAGCGAGAAAGAGAGCGAGAGAGAGCGAGGGAGAAAGAGAGCGAGAGAGAGCGAGGGAGAAAGAGAGCGAGAGAGCGCGAGCGAGAAAGAGAGCGAGAGAGCGCGAGCGAGAAAGAGAGAGAGCGCGAGCGAGAAAGAGAGCGAGAGAGCGCGAGCGAGAGAGCGCGAGCGAGAGAGCGCGAGCGAGAGAGCGCGAGCGAGAGAGCGCGAACGAGAGAGCGCGAGCGAGAGAGCGCGAGCGAGAGAGCGCGAGCGAGAGAGCGCGAGAGAGAAAGAGAGCGAGAGAGCGCGAGCGAGAAAGAGAGCGAGAGAGCGCAAGCGAGAAAGAGAGCGCGAGCAAGAGAGCGCGAGCGAGAGAGCGAGCCAGAAAGCGAGAGAGCGAGCGACAGCGCGAGCGAGATCGCGAGCGAGAGCCCAAGCAAGAGCGCGAGCGAGAGAGAGAGAGAGAGAGAGAGAGAGAGAGAGAGAGAGACAGACAGACAGACAGACTTGGGAGGAAGTGTGGCAGGTAAGACGGGAGAATGTAAGAAAGAAGGGGAGGGAGAAAAAAGGAGAGACGAAAGGATTGCCAAACAGAATTTGGGAAAAGAGAAAAAGGTCGGGTAAGGTGTGCAACAGGCAGGAACATAACATTTTCTAAAGCAAATGTTTAACTAAGAGCTACTGTAGGACAGAGCCGTGTCATAAGAATCGGAATACAGTAAGGACTTGCCCAAATATACCTTAACTAATCAGCGATATATTAAGATCGAAGACGATGACTGACATACAATTTTAATGTATTTAGATCAACTGCTAATAATTCCTCAGTGATTATCATTTGACCTGTCCTTTATTGGAAGTCAACACGGCCATCCAATCAACTATCGTTGTTTTGACTTCAATTATAACAACAAACAATATTTTAATATCCTCTGTTGCTACTAACCACAGAAATGGTATTCTACGACCTTCATTGAGACATAATGAGTTACATGGGAATGTCTATAAATTTAAATGTCTAATTACAATCGTGAATTTGGTTTAGTTAATAATTCTCCTTATTGAAAAGGTTTCATTTCGCCTTTCTGCTTTCATTACATTTCAATTCTTTTCACGTTTGGAATTCAAATGAACCAGTTATAAAATGACCCTTTGTGGTGTTGAAAGAAAAGTTGGCTTAATGGTTCTTTTGCAATTGTTATTTACAATGGTTCTTTTGCATAAATTGCCAGTATGTACATCAACCTCCCAGAACCGGATGCACCACTAGAATAATCCTTAAGCACTGACATTAAATCTACATTCTTTCTCCTCGACAAATAAACCTCCTGCCATGGCATACGTAGACGTGACTCGTTCGGGTATGGGTCACAGTCAGTGAAGAGTAGTTCCCTGTCGAACGTTCGTAATTTTTCTCGTGCTCCCTTTCCAACCTGATTCGGTAGGTATCCAGCTGTGCTGAACTGTTCTGAGTATGTTTCCTAAAATTTGCAAGCGTTTTGTAATCGTGCATAAATGGTAAGTGTTTTTTTAAATATTTTGCACAATTTAGAAAAGTTAGATTGAAAAACAGATTAGTTTTGGTGATACATCGAACTCCGACACTACCTGAGCTTTTACGCGGCACCAGCCAGCGATGGAAGCTGTAGTTTCCTACCACGTGGTACAATAAAGCGTCCTGGTTGATTGGTGCGAAGTTACTACACGTCCCTCTGACTGGGAGGTCCTAGGTTCGAATCCCAACGGTGAGAGCATTTTCGACACTAGTTTGCCAGCTAGGCCGAATTTAGTGGCAGTCTGTAGGAGAATTCTAGCGTCTGGAGGGAATACAGAGGGGGAAGACCAACGCTACCTCCAGAGAAAAAACATGCACCACACTTAAGGGACTAATGATCTCCTTAGTTGACGCACCCGGAATCACTAACAATCAATCAATTGATTGGTGTGAATAATGACAAAGTCTTCTATGTTGCCCATGAGTCCTCTTTTCAAATTCGAGGAATGTTTGGTCGTGTACTAGTGTCAAAGATATTAAAAATTTGCAGAATTCAGAGACATGAAAAATCACAATGTATAATACTTTTAGGTAACAAATTAATGTCACATTAGTTCATTAAGTAAAGCTGTTAGAGTTTTCGGTTCAAGATACACTGTAATAGTACGTGCAACTGACTTCCTTCCTTCCCTTAAAAAACGCGTAGGAGCCGCCACTCCTACTTACCAGGGTATTCGGCTAATGGTACTCAATGATATGTCAATAGTAGCGTCAACAAAACATGCTTTTAGAGTGAACATTTCACTCTGATCTACGTAGCTCAATGTCATGGAATCAGAAGTGATCAAAAATAACTTTGACATCACGCTTGCGTTTACAAGTGCATTCATTCTCTATACAAACAACATCAATTCCACATCTCTGTGACCTTTGCCTTTCACTTCAGTTTACGTCGTCAATTACAGAGAATTCAATCAAAGTCAGAAATAACGTAGAATTGTGCAGTTTATTTCGTAATGCATCGCATGCGTATCAATGGTTCTAAACAGAGATAGTTAACGATAATTCAGAGGCAAATCTACTTCGTTTCCTCCTCTGTCAGGCAACGACATTCAAATTAATGCAAATATTTCAAGCAAAGCAAATACTTTGTTTACCGTTACGTTTGTGCTTGTATCCTTGTAATCGGAACGGATTTATTACAATCTTTCCATGTGTAAACAATATACATTATTCAGTCCATTCGTATTTACTGATCGTTTAACTGCAGGCTACTTGTAGGAACGTGCGTCGTTAAAGAAACGTCTCCGAGTCGTTTCCCACGCCAACATGAACGAGTACCCCGCGCAGGCCATTAAAGTCGGTGACTACTGATAAATGTGGGGACAAGTTAAGGACGAACAAGACGGAACAATGATGTGGAAAGGCGCGCCTTTCGGAGCAGAGGGTTCCGCGTAGAAAGCGATAAAAAGGCGCGGGCGGCGCGGCCTCGGCCACGGCTCCACGCTCGCCACCTGACGCTCCCCTCCGCCCGCGCATCTATCTCACCCCGGAACGCATCTCTCATTTCCTCATTAATAAGGGGGCAGGGGCTTTTTCTCGGCTCATACAGGCCTCGACCCGGAGATTCCAACCCGTCTTCTAGTGGAGGGTACACGCACGTAAGATGAAACTAGCGCCTCACGCATCATCGAACAACACCAAGCATCGAGACTGTTTTGGTGGAATTTTGAAGTTTGTTTTGTTTCGACGTTTTTTACGTGGACTCAGCGTATTACAGTGTCTTGTTCTTCTACACAACAAATGCGTGTCACCTCATAATTTGTATGAAGTTTCGCAAAACACTACCTCCTTTTTAATCTATTCGGGGATGTACAGAGTACCTTCTGCTCTCTTGGAACATCTGGATCGAATAAGAACTGACACTCTAAGCCTTCAACGCACAGTCCAGTCTCGTAACTCGTTGTTCCGAGATAAAATGTAATAGAGGAATATGTAGCACACAATAAAGATTAAACACAGGAAGCAGAGCCATGACGATTATTAAGTAAAATTTCTAATACAATCGGAATGTCAATTACAATTCATTACAACAAAAAACCAAAATACATTGAAATAGTGTCATACATAAATGCAGGGTATTAACAGATTGTTATAAACTTGCGACATCCATAACTCTACAGATTAAAGAAACATCTGGGTGATTAGCTGAAAATACGAAGTAAAATATCTGAATATTATTAATTTCCGTACGGCATACGAGCCCCTACTCAACTTACCCTACCTTAGATACTACACAGCAAGCTTATTAGAGCCATCTAAAGAAAAGTAAATAAGTCATTTGCCGAGTCCAAGGAGAAAGTGAACGCAGTATGATGAGAGACTTCTCGCTCGGAAAGTCGCTGCGGTCCAAGGCCAAACTGGTGGCGAGCGGTAAGAACGACTGTGTTGAGGACAGCGTGCACTGGGGTAAGGGCAGCGTTGCCGACGCCACAGACGACGGCAACATCCGAGAAAGAGCCGACGGTAACGCCCCGCTGGACACCCTTAATTTCTAGTTCAAATGTCGTATTTATGCAAAGTCTTCAATTAAACTGACGGGTTGTGCTGCGATGGTTACCAGATAAACAGAAAATTCTCCAATAAAAAATCAACAATAATGGATACCGATGACATGGTACACATTGATGGCATCTGCAGTTTCTGAGAATAAACTGCAACAATTCCTGATACCATGATGGAACAAGAAGGTCAAGAAAACTAAGGTTTACTAAATGCAGGCAGTGTCTCTATCGTTGAGAAGGGTGTCTTAAAATTGACCTTAAAAAAATAATGACAAAAGCAGTGTTTTCGCCTCAATATTTAGTATCTATCCTATCATGTATTTATCAACAACAGCACGCTTTTCTCCACTGCAATTCGCAGTACTTTCTGATACAATTCCGAGAACACAAAGTGATCAATCACATTCGTGCAGACATTGTGGTTTCAAAGTAACATCACAAACCTGCCGTCCAGATTGGCGCAAGAAACCGGTTTCTGCAGGTGTCTTAAATCGAAAAAAGCAAGATACATTCAGTACTGTAAATGAACACTATAAAAATAAGATTATAGATTATATGCGTTAACTTCCGATGGGGGAAAAACGAGAGAGGCGTATTTACTCACTCGGCCTTCCACCATCCAAGAAGTAATATTAAACCACGCGCCTACCTCTGCCCTCACGTTGAGGCCCTCGCCGGAGTGAGTCGACTCACGAATGAAGAAGCCCAGTAGCACGCTGATCTTGTTCCAAAAGACGTCACTAAATAGCAATTCAATAAAGGAATTCCTCCATTGGCCGGGGCCGGGGACTAATTGTCGCACGAGATAATTAGAACCAGTTAACGCCTGTTGTAAATACAAACCTTTATTTTTGACCGTGTTATTGATTCACTTTTACTTATTTGCTAATTAACTACATATTAACTTGTCTCGGTTTGTCCTTTCATATTTCTCTCCCATAATTCCCTCCACAATCAAACATGAGACATCCTTCACATGTTTTCATATTTCCCTCGTAACCACAATTCTGTCGATCCAGACAAGTTATGCAGCGTGCATTGAGGTCCGTATCGAAGACAATAACAAGCTATCAATAAGCAATAAAAACTCTTTTTTTCACAACTGCACACTCAAAAGAACAAAAAAATACAGGTAGGGAACGATCGTGTGCTCAGTTCGCTCCCCTGAGAGGTGGGACTTGCCACCGGTGCGAGGAAGTGTTGACATTCCGACGTGGATGCCGGAGTGA
>BOPP01000046.1:5892692-5914434 GCA_017312745.1 Gryllus bimaculatus
TACGAAAAAGTATGTAGTTCATATAATACTGCGTAAAATAGACTTCGAAATTTCAATACAAATACACGTTTTGGGATCTCATGATACCAAAAAACTGTTGAGTATTTGTTTGTTTCTTTGTTGTTTTTCCCTCCCTAAACGCCCGCCCCCTCTATCGTAACACTAGCGCCTAAACTATTCTAAAGAGTTCCCCTAAATTGATATTCCCCAGTCGATCTGTTTCGACTAGAAGCTCTGTGATTTTGAAACTTTCTCTTTACACGAAGGTACTTTACATGAAGCCCTTGCGACATTTTGAAACTTTTTTCCAAAAAAGCTCCAAATTGTTTTTAATTTTTTTTGTAAGAATATAATGAAATACACTTATAAATAAGGCACAGATATGTTTTTCCCTGTTAACTCTGAATTTTTGAAAATAGAAAAAAGTGGAATTTTTTTCAGCATCTTCCTACAACTACAAAATCGAAGGAGATCTTCCCTTTAAATGAAATTTGTTCTCCAACATTACTTCATTCATTAAAGTCATGCACATTGTCTTTAATTCCAGTACTTTTCGAATAATATTGAGTGATATATGTATAATATTTTATACAAAGCCACTCAAACTTTTTCTGAAAACTTTCTGTACGGATAGTGCTAAATGTAACGTAACAGATGATATAAACCCTATTTTTCATATTCTTTCGTTGTTGATTTTTTTAAATTTATACAAATGTAATTTTTTGACATCTCTTTCACATCGTTCATATTTACATTACTGACAATTTGTTCACATAATTACATTTATGAGTATTCATAAATTAATGAATTTATGAGTTATGCATGTGCATCAAATTATGTCTGATGAAGTTATTCGAAAACTCAACATTTATGTGACAAATAACTCGAAATTCCGCTTTTTGACAAACGCTCAAACGCCATTTTCTCAAAAAACGCCCCAAATTTTTTCTTCAAGCTTTTGTGTACAGGTAGTGTTAAATGCACTGTGTAAGACGATATAAGAGCAATTTTGCTGCATTCTTTTGTTTTCCAAAAAATAGGCGAACATTATCTCCGACGCCGAATAATTTACACATACAACTATTTGTATACGTTATTGCATTTGTGATTGGAAGTGCTTCAAATGACTTCCAATGAAATTTTACGAAAACTGCAATGTTTTTTTCTGAAAAAATAACTTCAAATTTCGCATTTACAATAATATTTTAACATTTTCTTAAAAACTGCTCCAAATTTTTCAACGAAAAATTTCCATTTATGACGAGGTTTTACTCTTCAATAATATTCTGAAATTAAAATATTTCGGTTCTACTATTAGGAAATTGAAAAATTAAGAAAATTTCAAATAATATACTTTTGAATCGCAGCTGGTAAAAAGGGTAGGGAAATACCCAAAACCAAGCCCAGACCAAAGAAATTAGAAAACTATTAGTACGAGAATGACTGTGCCATTATGTATCATCACTAATTTATTTGGTTGCTTCGTGCAATTTGTACGAAGGTACAATTGTACGCAAATATCTTCCAACAATAGCTTACTTTTACCACTCATTGTTTTGATCCCATCACAACTTTAATGACCCTACCAGGAGAAAGTGGGTCGATTCAGGATCGATTGTATAGCCTTGTACTTCTTGGAGTAGGTATCTTCAGGGTAAGATTAAAACGCATGTTGTCACTGTTTCGTGATTTGCTTAATTTCTGGATAAGATGGAAACGAGTTTCGGGAGCTCTTCCCTGCCTAGCACACGACGCCCTTGCTTTGAAATCCGGTAGTTAGTCCTCCTTTCCAAAGCGTTCGTTGTAATTCAGGAAAAGAGTTTTTGAGGAGGAATTGTAAGTTTCAGAACTCTTTCATTCTCCTATGTACGCTTCCCCACTGTTTTGTTTCTCTTTCTTTTGATTTTTCTTACACTGTTTTTATTTGTTTTTGTTAATTTTTTTCCTTTTTCATTTATTACCAGATATTTCATGTTCATATAATGATTTATATTTATAAATTTTTGGAAGAACTTCAATTTATTACAATTTCAACAATGAGTCTTTGTTATTATTATAAATTATTCAATTATGTCACTATTAGGGGTAATGAATACACAAGAAATGCAAGTATTTTAAACATATTTTGCCAAAATAAACAATCTTCGCTTTAATTCCTTTTTCTCGCCCTAAATAAAAGATTTCTTCATATGAGATCAATATTTTTTTGTAAATAATTATTGAATGGCAACACTGGGCGAAAAGTCGACATCTAATCGATACCGATTGTGCAGAGTGTGTTGTAATCCGGTTCAATTTTGTGTAAGAAAAAAAAAATAGTACCAACCTTCTGATAAAGAAATGTTTTGCAACAGCTACAAAGACAACCAATTTATCAGGTAGTTCGATTCCGAGTACGATCAAATAAAATTTAACATCTTAAACGGTGAATAGCTCCTTTTTACTTTCTCGTCCTTATCAACGTACGGAGAGAAAGGATTGTAATCGGCGTACAATCGGTGTAAAAAGACAGTTCATTAATTAAGCGTCGGCCTTAGTTCGAAACTCACAGCGTTTCGATAGCGTAGAGGCAAGGCTCAAGGCAAGATAACCCGGAGGACCTGACATTGAAAAAAAAATTGCGGAAAAAAAACATTGTTGGTTGAAAACACTTTTGCAGGTATGTAGTAGTGTAATATAGCGGAGCAGTTAACAATACTGCGAGAAAGTATGCGCTGATGTAGCACCACTAGTTTTTAAATTTCGCTTAGTTCATTCTGGCGTAAGACTCATTTGTCTTCTTAATGAAAACTATTCTTAAAATAATCAACGTGATTATTCACTAAATTGTCGTATCCGGAGAACAGGCAGAAATTGCCGGATATCAATTTCTGAAGAAATACATCTGTACGAAGTGTAACTGTCAATCACCGTTATACGTTAAAATTTTTGCAATGAAAATAATTGGGGCACACTCTTAATCTACCATGTAATTTAGTGAAGAAATTGTAATATGCATATTTCTCTCTTGGGCTTGCAAATGAAAGTTGGTTGTTGTTGTGTTCTTTTGTAGTGTGTGGCTGATTTTTGAGACATTTAATTTGATGGAGAAAAACTAAGCAAATTAAACAAAAGATTGTAAACATAACACTATCACTAGTTACTATAACTTTTCAGTTATTTGCTAAAACAATACTTCATACAATTTACTTACGAATAGGCTGTGCACATACGAGTACTATCCGATAATCCAAAATAAATTTAGTCGAGTTTCCGTGACAAAAAAATCGCCAGTTTCCGCTGCAGTATTACAATCCGTTTTATATCTACCTAAGTACGTGGTAGGTGCGGAAGTACAAATTATACCGCAAAAAGAAGAATCGTTCATAAACACAGGCTGGGGCGAGCTTGGTCGTGAATCAGAGAGGACTCGCCCGAGAAGAGTCCTCGGTCTGCCGTGCGCGGCCCTGCGCGTGGGTGGGTGGGTGGTGAGTTGGGTGGGTGGGTGAGTGGGGGGTGGGTGAGGTGGGGTGGGTGGGGGAGGGAGGGAGGGGAGGGAGGAGGAAGAAGGCATGTGATCATTTGCGGGGAACCGTGCTCGGGTCCGGAAAGTTCAAGACTATTGACGGGATCCGAGATCCATTACACTGCAGCGGAAGGTCGTTGAAGAGCACTGGGACAGCTCTCGCTTCACACGCAACTTCCGAACACAATATACCAGGCACCCGACAAGTCATTCCCAAGGTCAGATGCAAGGCTTCCCTATGTATTTAAACAAACAGCTGCATAAACGTCGTGAGGAACATTACACATGTTTATTGCGCAACAAAATTGTCAACAATCGAAAATGCAATTGACGATACCAATATTGAATCGGATGTAATCACGTTTGTTTTCCACCTGATTTATAGCCACACAAAAAATTTAAAATAACATTCCATTACAAAAAGATACCTTATAATCCGCATTATATAGAAATGTGTATACTAAAGTATACTACGTTTCATGCAAAGTTAAGAAGTGTGATACAATAAATAAAATCCTCCATTTACTACCTCGGAGTATAAGGTAAGTCAGTAAGATAGAACACGTGCTCCTAGACATGTAAAATGTTTCTATGCATTAAAACAGCAGGCGTCACCAACACTTACATCTCCTATGAAGGTACGAATATGGACCTTACTCGATAGACACAATCCTACTCGATATGTACTAGTTGAATGGAAATGCAGGCATATCAATAAGCGTGAATCAATGACAAAACATCGGTAATGGCAGATGATACCCCAAAAGGAATAATTAATTGTCATTTCATGCAAGAATTACCAAAGCTTAACGGTAAATGATAATATTAATGAACATTTAACAATATCTAAAATTCGTAAGGCTACATCTATGAAATAACTACACGTCATTCAATTAGATAAATAGGATAACCGCAAACTTTCAACAGAAATGCTATTAAACTATTTGTTAATTACATAATCCCAAATAATAACCTTCATCAGTGCACGTAGGCGTCTGATACGAGAAATCTCAACTTACGTACACACTTATTCACATCAATGCAACACTGTATACCAAATACTGGGAATACCCGATCACTACCTCAAAAAGGAACGGAACAAAATGCCCGTAAAAACATTCAAAAGAAAGCCTACAAGCTATAACAAATATACCTATAAATTGCATGAGAAAGGAAACGCCTTCACGAGTCAGAGTCGCGCAACTAAAGGCCATCAAAAAACTGGAATCACCACTCCAGGTCAAGGTCAATCGGCACGCAGTTGTGCAATTCACAATTGCATGTCGTCTGTTTTTGATCTGCGAGCAACCCACGTTGCTTCTATGCAGTTGGCAATTCCGGAGCCCGGATTCTCGGCAAAAGCCGCCGCCCTGCGATCTAGTGGCAGAGACTGGAACTCTGACGTGCCTCGAGCTTGTACGCATCGACCTTTCGAGAAGCCCGCGAATATTGAAAACATTTCATTAACGGCGATGAATACATATATAGTCACGAAATATTATAACTCCAGCTAATTTTAAAAAATGTTCAAGAAAATAGTATGGTATAAGCATAATTATACATTAGGCCACAACACGTAAAAATGTAATACTTATTTTCTCGTAAACCAATATTCAAATAAACTCCATTCCAGAAGTTAAATATCTGGATGTTTGACAAAGGAAAAAAGAAGTATTGAAATAATTTTTAGGAATCAAATTTTTTCACAGGATAAATATGATAAAATAGCAGAATATTAAAGAGAAAGTAAAAATCAATTTAAAAATAACATTTGCATTATAGTAAATGTATATTTGTATGATATCTTGTGAATTAGCAAATTACCCCCGCTTTTAGTGACAGCAATGCTAAATGGCTAGGAATCACCTGACCATGCTGGCAATCTTCTTTAAACCGATTTTTACCCGAAGGAGTAAATTAACAAATTAATTCTTCCATAAATACATATTTGGCAGTACTGTACCTTTCCTTGGTATCTCGTAGGTCAAGTAATGAGTGAAAGAACGTGGTCTTGCTGGGATATTTATCATAATAATCAATTATACAGAAAATGGAATGAATTCTATCAATGGAAGTAAAACTATTACAATATCCGCCTCGCCTCGTCCCACAGCGCTCCGGTCCGCACTGCATCGCACCACCCTCCCATTCCCTGCCACGCCCTGCTCCGCCCTTCCCCGCCTCGCTCCACCTCACTCTGCCCCGCTCCGGTTTTGTCACGGTTTTCGAGATAGCCGTGAAAAATTGAAGGAGTCCGTATTTAAATACTGCATTTTGGAGTGGGAAAGGGAATGAGATGTGATACCTAGGAAATTTCATGAAGACTTCCTTTCCACTTATTTTGAAGATCAATTTTCCAAAAATTATTAAAATCGGAATGAATCTGTAGAGTTTTATAAAAAAATCATTCAATTGTAATAGAAAACAATAGGCTTCAACAAGGAGTCACAATTACGAAAAATACTTTACATGTAAATGGAGTTCAATCAAAATCGTTTTGGCAGTTCCGGAGACTGGAGATGGTTCTGGAGACAGGCAGACAAAAAATGCAAAAACTACTGAATTTTTTTTAATCATCAGACGAGTTGTTGAAAGAAAGTTATTTGGGAATCACAAGCAAACACTTCAAAATTATTAATATGACTAATAAATCTAATACTATTAGTAAATTAGGGTGGTGCAACCACACAGCGAGAAGTAGAGGGTAGAATGAGGACAATTCTTATAACTCATTTCACATACGTTCATAGCCAACCGTCGTGAGAACCGGGCATGTTTTTGTTGCAATTGCTAAAACATGGCTGACTATACTATGGGAACACCTTGTTACAAAGCCCTGGAGAATATCATCATTGTCTCAGCTCAGATCCGGTTCAGACTCAGAACGTGTTTGAATAAATAATTTCCATTTATGAAGCAGGGAACGAAAGTTTCTCGGATTGTATGCATTTTCCTATTCCTATTTCACCGTACATCACTACTACCCTGAAAAGCGTAAAACGCGTGCCTCAGATAAGAAACTTGTAGTAATTGCATTAAATGTACACCCATTTACGATATTAAGTCACATTTCCAACGTGATTTTCGATCATTTCTAAATACGACACTGCTTTTTTTCGATTTAGGAATACAAACCTCAACCAATATTACATTAGTAAGAAATTAAAAAGAAAACAAATAAAAATTACAACAACAAAAACTGCTATAAGCAAGGTCGAAAATTCATTACCGTCAGGGTCTCCCGGTGAGCAATGTGGCGGCAAGAGATATCGCAGACACATGTCAGCTGGTAAAATTTAAAATTAAATGAAACTTACCACAACTTTTAGTAGTAATGCAACTCAACATGTGCAATAAATAAGAGTGGACTTCCGGGTTTCCATCAACACATACAAATGTAGTATAAAATACCAGTACAAGTCGTAAATTTTAATTTCTTCACTTTTATTCTATTTACGCAAATCCTCTGATTCAAATATTGTGTAATTCAAAAGAATCCATTAGTAACTACGATGTTTTTTCTGGAAACTCGCACTATCTACCGTTTTTACAGTCGTTTGCACTTGGTATCCTTTCGTCTTTGTTTTCCAGATTACTCACGAAACTATTTTAAACAGAATACTTTTTAGCTAACCCCCGTTTGTCTAATGTATTAGATTCATCAGAACCGCACAGGACAGTAATTTGTATTTCTCGTCAATAAAAGCTATACTCTTAGAAAATGTTGGACTCATTATTTGGGTTCATTAAGATCCGTGTACTTAAAGATATTTCCAACTTACCATAAAGAACACACTCTTAAATACTGTGATACATACACGCGAACATACCAAGACCTCTTAGAGATTGTAACCAAGGGGAACATTAAAATGAACCGATTAATACATACTTTTTGGAATATAATTAAAATTAATTAAATCTGACAAAAAAGTATCTCAAATTTCAAAATTTCTATGGCGAAGTTTCAAAAAGATACCAGGCTGGATGAGCCGGACGGTGGGATAAAGGTGTATGAAAGGCGATTAACGGATCATTCCGGACTTCATCCGGTTAATGTTGGCAATAGTTTCAGAGTTACTGACTGACTGACTGACTGACTGACTGACTGACTGACTGACTGACTGACTGACTGACTGACTGACTAACTAACTAACTAAAGATATGTGATGTGATGCGAGACGATGATCTGTGTTCGAATGTGATGCGTCTTGTGAGCTCACAAAAAGTACTTTGGGTCAAAAATGAAGTGAAAATTACGCGTGGCACACACAGGAGGTTCTATTATGCAAACTCGCGAAGGCAGCAGACCGGAGACCTTACGCCTATTAGGAAATGCATAGCGAATTGTCAGTTGAGGTATACAGTGAGGTTATGGTACGTTAGGTGGTACCATGAAAATAGAAATTTACAATTGGCACAAAAGAACTCCAAACTGCTCAACTAGTCTCTCACTACACTCAAAAACTTCCCACCACCCTATTTATTGCATATATCTGCTATTCTTCTCACCGTGCCGTACTTCACCTATCCTACCAATCTCTTGTTGGCTAATGTCTACTATTTCTGGTGTACGCCAAAAAGGATGCTTCGAAGCTCAAAACATACTTCGGACTTTATCCACTTTATTTTGGATAATGTGAACATTAACCAGCTAGCATTTACATCTGTAAGGACGCCACTGATCTACCGTCACCGCCGAGTGGGCGATGCCGCGCGGCAACAGACGCGGCGGCGTTGCGCAACCGAGCACAGCGGGGGCGAGGGGGCGGGTGGAAGCGTCGGGCGGGGGCGGTGGGGGCGGGCGGGAAGAAGCGGCACCAAGGCCGCCCGGCGAGGACGCCCCGACCCGACGCGCCGCGCCGCGGCGCCTGGCGTCGTCTTCTCCCGAGCCAGGTGCGCCGCGCCGCGCCGAGTCGTGTTGCTCAGAGGCGGACTGAAGGCCCCTGTCACGCAGAGCTAACCGCTTGTCGAACCGCCAGCCAACCTCTGAAATACTCCCGACGGGTGGTAGGGGAACGGAGCGAGGGGGGGGGCGTGTGAAAGGAACGTGACGAGGGACAGGAGGAGGGTCTGGAGTGCCTTCCAGGCTGAATAAATTTCCTCCTTCCGACAGAGACGCACAGCTTCAACTGGATCACATATGCGGGGACGCCACTCCCCTTGTTTTTTTCCCTTTCCTTTTTGCGCTCGCCCACAAGACTGCCTCCAGCGATGCGCAGTTTCTAACTAGGTCTCTGGTCACGTTCTCTGCTTACGGCCGGAAAGAATTCTAAGAGTTCCACGGCCACATTGTAGATTCCGAATGGTTTCGATGCACTTGGAAAATTATGTACACTTAACTGCCTCTCTGCAGAAGTACATTCCAAACTACTCCTACATTGCATGGTTAGACGGAAAAGCCTTATAGCCTGAGTCACGCCACATAAAAGAAGGCATCAATTCAATACATCAAACAAATCCAAATTAATAAATTTCTGAAACACTTCTGTCTAAATGGCGGCACCTATAATGTGAGTAGAGCACTTTCAAAAGTACCTACATTTTTCTATTCAGACGAAGAAGATAAAATTGCCTAGAACATTCAAATGATCCTTTTAGAAATCCTAAAATCACTTCAATATTACTCATTTCCGAATACATGTCTGTCATCTGAGAACTGGAAATATTCCCAGATAAGAAAATAAATCTCTTTTGCTAACGCATTCGCGATCTTCTTCTTAATCACGCATTCACTCGTGAAATTACTATTTCGTCAGTCCGTCCATTCATAGTTCTACTTTCGTCAATTTATCATCTTTTCATCCATTTAGTTGCGCGTCACAAACTCGATTTATTTACAAATCAGTGCATCCGCCTAACTGACTGCACGCGCTGCACTCGAGCGGAAACAACTGCAGATCGCATCATCCCTTAAATTTCTCCCGAAAATAAATGCGTCGAAAAATCTTCTCCTTTCCCAAACAAACCTCTCACATTGAAGAATCTGTGACGCGGCATCTCTCCCACTTAGCACGGTTTATTTGCACAAGCGCCGTCCTTCCGCCACTCGAACGCTGAGGCGTAGGGGGCGGGGGCGGGGACGGCGGCGACGAACACTGGTTCGTCTGGATGAATGAAGGAGCTATTTTTAAAAACAAAACACTTGCAATCGTGGGTTGTGCATAAATAAACTCTAATCTTGAATCTCGTTCTCTGGAAATAACTTTAAACTTTCTTTTGAATTATACTTTTTAAACAGCACGACCCCTTATGAGGGCTAATGCAGGACACTAAACCAGCATCTCACTTATTGTGAATTTTCTAGTTTGGGAGATGGTGAACATGTGCATTTGTACATTGATAACAAATCTGTCATGATTTTATTATTAACAACAAACGATGTGTAACCACAGGAAGTTATTACACTAAGAATGAGGAATGCGACAACGAAGCCTATGTTTTCAAAACATGTTGTACCCAAAACATGTATGTTTCAATAAAAATCATCGATATGTTTAACACCGATTTTTTAAGCCGATGTTTTTATAACATCTCTGTTTTTGTATTCGATGTTTCTTCGTGGTCAATATTTTGTAAATGAAAGAAGTCACCACAAAAATAATCTTTAATGATTTTCATACATCAATAAATTTAATATTATATTCAGACCGAATTACCAAAGAAGAAGACCTAAACTCGAGTTTTGGTCAATAAAGAATCCTATATGTTTTTAATAATCGTGTAAGATAATCCTGTGAACCACTATAGCTCCATTAAAACTTACTCTATAGAATTTGGGTATAAAATAGATTCAATTGAATCAAGTTCAATCAATAATTACAATTCGATCGGTTTCACACAATTTTCAAATAGACCATACGAATAGATCCTTCTTTATGTTAACTTACGAATACATCACTGTCCAATTTAGCGGTCAAAAAAAAAGCGATGAAAACATGCCACAAACTTCTTTAAACACAAGTAATAGATTATTGAATAATTGCCCATTTTCGTTCATCTCAAACACAGGGCAGCGGTGAATGCGGGACTCCGAAGGGACGGGGCTCCTAAAGAGCGTTAAGTAACACCTGTTGTAGAATAACACGATCTTATGCGGAACAGCACATGAGCGCTTTGGCCGTTCCGCATAAAATACAGTGTTAATAACTGTTGTTAATAATGGGCGCCTAGAAAAAAACCAGGGGTCTGGATAGTGGATACATGGGGGGGGGGGGGCCCCTGAGTTGAAACAGAAAGCTCCCTCTTCCCCCTATTCATAAACTGAATTCATTTCTCCATGCACCAGAAATAACTTATGGAGTTGCATTTCGAATTGAGATTAATACTTTTTTTTATTTCCTTTGAGTGACGAGAAATTCTGGGCTCTAACTACGTTGTATCTGGGGCAAGTTGCCCCATCTGCCCCACCCCCTTTCTGGTCGTCCCTGGTGTTAATCCACGTGTTACATATCGCACGTCAACACAACGCTCGTGTGACAGAGGTCTAAGTGACTGCGCCTAGGGATGCGACGTCGATGACAAAACATCGATGTTAGCAAACATCGAAGTTCAAAATTAAAAAATCGATGTTAAAAATACATCGACTAAAAATCATCGATGTTTTCAACATCCCTACTGAAATAAAGGAGCAGACCCTACGCATACAGAATATTTGTTCAACATATCTCAAAGGGCTAAACAAATTAAGAAAGAGGAAGTTCAAGGACATAGAGGTCATCTCGGGCGAGAGAGTTTAGTCGATGAAGGTAGTGCCCATAGTTATTATTTCATAATTTAACTTTTACAGTACTGTGACCATGAGAATGTTTCATTCAGAAAGAAACAAAACATCAGAAAAGTAAAAGACATCGATCACAAAACAACGATGTTTTTAAAAAAATCAGTTAATAAATCGATATTTTAAAAAACATTGATGTTTCTACAAAAACATCGATGTTTTGAAAACATCGTCATCGATGTCGCATCCCCAGCTGCGCACGCCCGCCGCGAGCTACTGCGGAAGCGACGCCGCGCGGCGCCGCGCCGTTCAAAAATCGCGCCGGAAGCGGGGCGCGCAGGCTTCCTGGACGCTCCGGAAGCGAGCAGCCGATGCCAAGGCCCCCTCCAGACGCATGCCGTGAGGTGACGCGCCCTCCAGTACGTTCGCACAGCAACACGGCCGCGAGGAAGAGCGGACATTGCATTCGTAGACAGTCCCCATTTGAATTAGTGTTGCGACATCGATAACAAAATATCGATGGCAGCAAACATCGATGTTTAAAGTACAGGAGAGTTCAACAAAACCTGCGCATAGTAAAGGTATATTTACGTACAAAAGCAAAACAAGTGGTCATCTCAGCATTTGCTCAATGTATCAGGGAAACTGGGCAACAAACTGATCGAGATTGGGGCCACTGACACGGAAGCTGTAGTACATTATTTGTGACAAGCATATTAGGTCTTTAAAAAAATATACAATACAAATGTAAACTAATTCATTATATATTACCCTTTTATTAAAATAAACATTTTTTTCTTTTTGATGATCAGTGAAGTCTTTAACTGTATAGAAACAGTTATGCAGAAGAAAATAGTTTACTTTTAACTTAAATTTGCGTACCGACTTCAATTGCTTAATGTCATCTGGTAAAGCGTTGCAAAGTAACGTACATTATTGTAGGTGGATTTCTGGTAGTGAGCTGTAGATACTAACACTTGATGAACGTGATTTCTTCGACGTATGTTGTAATTAAAAATATCAGTATTGCATGAAAATATGAAGTTAAGTTAGTCAGAAAGTCAGTTTTGATAAATATAGACACTAATGTCAATCAATGTCAAATTTTAATGTAGACATTAATCCCTATGTTAAAATTATATTACGAAAACTTCTTCACAGCCACCCAGTAAAGCAACAGTTATTTAAAATATTGATATGGAACCAAATGTACTAATATTTTACTGTTTTTTAGAACCATCACTACAACAACACGGTGACACAAAGTATTACCCAATACACCGGTATTAACACCAAGAATTCAATGCTTAAGCATTAAAGATGGTATGTTCGTGCCAGTCGCTAGTAAAAACATTCGACCATTTATTACATCTACAGATTAACAATAGCTGCTTGAAAAGAAAAGCAGCATTTAAATAATTATTTGTAAATAGTTAAAAGAGAAGTATTGAATAGTTGATTTAGAATAACAATATTTACTAATAAATTTCGAATCTCTATTTTTTTTTTATTTTCAGAAGTTGGTGATACTTAAAATAGGTTAGGTTGATTTCGACGCCCGTTCTTTTCTTTCTTTCTGCGTTGAATATTTGTCCACATTGTTTACATTGAAAGTTTGTGGTTGTGTGTGATACACAATTTTATGGTTTTATCTCGTATCCAAAGAGAAACAGCAGTGACAATAGCATGATTTGTTAAGCGTAACTCCAAGGCCAAGAGCCAGTACTTCCGGTTGCGATAATTTCACAGCAGTTTTTTTTTATTTTTTCTTTATCAATTAGTTCTCAGAATGCCGGTGAGATACGTTACATTTAATACTATCTGATTCATAAAAAAATTACCTTGTATTGAACAAAAGAAAAAAATACTTTCACCGTATAAATTCTTCCATAGCTTAAAAAATCTATGCCCGTGAAAGTTTTTCCATACGAGCTTATACTAATGTAAACGTCTTTAATATAATGGTCACCATCCTGTCAGCTTGTTGGACGCAATGACGCTCGGAGAATATATTCCGCAATCGTACAAAAATCAAAATTGTGACCACGTTACTGAGTAACAATGCATTTTTATAATTAAATTTGTTCAAAGAATTGGTTGACCCGACCGGGACTCGAAGCTTGGCCTTCTGGTTTAGCAGCTGAGCGTAAACCAGACGGCCCGGGTTCGAGTTCCGGTCGGGAGAACCAATTCTTTGCATAAATTTAATTATTTTAACTTCTTTTATTCAAAAATTAGGCCGGGAAGGGGCAATTTTTTTCTTACCATATTTAAGAACAGAGATTTTGATTTCATTTAAAGTATTTTTTGGGGACACTTTACCGTGGTCAATTACACGAACATACTACTTTAAATAACGCAATTTTTCATGGTTTAAACATCTCCTCAGGTAAAGGCACCGCTCCTCTTTTTTCTTTACTGCAAGAAAGGCGAAAACACAAATTATATCTGGGGACTTATTTCTCCCAAAACAATTCATTTCAATTTATATAATCAACATAATCCATTAAAAAATAAATTCAAATGAAAGAAAAAGTAGAATGGTCAACGTTTTAAGTTTCAATATGCCAAATTTGGGAAGAGTTTTCATTCGGAAAATAATGCGTATTTCATTTCATATATTTTCAAAAATCTGACATCCTCGGCGAAAAGAATAACATATTACCGAACTGGCCTGCGTATAATTTGAATGTTCGGGACTTTCTCACTAGTCGTTTTCCCACGCGTCGGCGTTTTCCGTCCGGTCACAATCTCTCTAGGAAATGCCACGAAGTATAACTCCGATAAGTGCGCAGGCAGCAACACAGATATGGAATCTCAGACGCTTCTAAATGTCCAAATAAAATCCCCATTTTAAATCAAACACTAATTCAACAAATTGATATAAAAATATTTAGATTCATACAGCATTTTCATTACATCCTCTTTCGAGAAAATGCGGTTTGATGCATTAAAATAGCACAGTATGAACCGATGATGTAACGATGGGTTTTAAATACACGAGTGTGATATTACGATACGAGCGAGGAATGAGCGAGTATTGTAAGCTTCACACGAGTTTTCCATTACTTCGAGTTTCATACAGTACTTTTTCTACGACTTCTGGTAACTTTTGTAAGTTGAACTTTTACATTGAATAATTTGGCGGTAGTTGACATGCAAGGTTCAGCCAAGGTCACCCACCGGACCGCTTCCTACCGCCAAATGGTTTTGACCACTGCGCTTGTCCAATAGGACCAAAGTGAAATAATATTCCGCGTATAAATAAAATAATAAAATGTATTAAAACTAGCAAGCATAATATAACATTAAATGGAATTTTAATGTACACAATCGAACAAAACATATATCATAATGAAATCGGTATCGTAATGAGTATCAGTACGCAACGGGTTGCAGCCATCAAATGACAGAATTTTACAATGGGAGAAAAAAAAATATTACAGTTAAAATATTATAGTACAATACAGGAAGTACTAATGAATGTTTATTTTTCGAGAAAGATATTATTATATTAAAAAAACATGACATAACATTCAGCAAATACCCAATATGTGAATTAACACTAAATATGATAAGCACATGATAAAGATTGCAAGTGAAATCCTATTTAAAATCTAAATAGGTAAAAAGCATTCATTTCATATCGCGATTAGTAAGTGCGCAGCGACTGCTTACCACTTTACTGCCATTGTTGCATACGGTTGAAAGCTGACAGTTATTTAGATAAAGAGCGGATATTTAATGCATGGAAATAACATCCCCCCAGTAAAGAAGTGGTGCAAATGTAATTAAAGTTGTTTGTACAAGTGATAGAATTATTTTCTTAATTCATCATGTATTATAAGGAAAAATAAATGAGTATAAATTAACTCAGATGTGTAGTTTATCTTATACTATCTATAATTCAAGATTGCAAATTTAATATTTTTAAGGGAAATATTTGTTCAACATTGATTTTCCAGCATTTCCAGCAAAAATATACTTAAAACAATGACTTAAAAAGGGTGAAATTTTGGCATGGGTCTCGTTGTAGGTACGATTAGCATATTTCAGTCATGTCATGACTATTTCATGGGGGCCTCTACCTCAGAGCAATGATATGATACATAGTGTGGTTTTCTGAGAGACAATTCCATAGTCACTCAATCCCGCCCACTTTAAGATCTCAATTATCGCGTATGAAGAGCTCATAATTATTTCCGCCACCCATTTTAAAACAAGCGCTAAAACCTGTATTCACCTAAAAACAAGCCATCTAAAACGCGTCGGAAGTTCTTTGTTTCTGATTCCTAACTAGCACAACGGATGGGCGTTTACGGAACTAAACGCGAGGTGAACACGCTACCATTTTCAATGTTCATGGCGCAACGTAGGATGTGGAGCCTGTGTTATTATATGCTCCTCACTAAACCACACAAATAGTTCCGCGATGATCTAGTTTAAATTCGGAATATGTTTTTTTCGGAATTACTTTTACATGCAGGCTTTATCGGAAAGAGAAATAAAATAGCAAGTTTCCCTTCTAGGGTGCCCATTCCTCCCAGATACCAGGGAACAACATAATATAGTACTTTTAATATTAATACTAGTGTTTTTGGGACGGGAACATGAAATTAATAATGAATATTTAGATAATTATTTAGAGCGCACGGTGGATTACACGTCATGTGACTTTCATGTCACAATCATAAAGCGATTTTCCGTGCCCTAGCCATCAAAGGGGATTCGCATAAACCATTCAGTTACCGCAGTTATCTGTTCAATTTAATCTGTATAATTAATGCAATGCTTTTCACCATTATATAGCGTTTGGTAGTTGCATGTGCATTTTTAAATAGCACATGGAATGAACGTCAAACTAAATCTAATGATGTAATTATGGTGTGTAACACTGCATATAGGACAAAAATAATATAGTAATTTTCATTTTCTATCACCGTGAGTGATAAGGTTAAAAGCATTGTAAAAGAACAATAATATTAATAACAATAGCGGGATGTGCCACAGCAGCTTTCAGTACGAACACTACAGGTGACTGCTGGAACAGACGGGACATTATTTCTTTCCCGTTCAGCAACAATATTTGAAATCGTATTAGGTGGAATAAATATGCTTTTCAGGGAGTTGAACTAGTACATGATATGAACATTTTGGATTTTTATCCGAATTTTTGCCATTTTCTTTAACTTAATTGTCACCTTGATGACGATTATATTTATTTTTTAAATTATTTTACACGTTATTTTGATACGATTTTTTACTTAAAAAGTATTCAATATATCCATCTTTAATATTTTGTCCATAGACCAGAGTACAAATGTCTACGGAGGTTGAAAATCAAATTAAGGGAAACGGATTATTTTTGTGGATTGCCAAGGTTGGACGTAGAGATGGAATGTAGAAACAGCAGTAAAATGATTCATTTAATTTTGACAGAAATTCAGTGATTGGAGCGCTTGATAATTCACGATATATTTTACTGATGCTAATGAAACAAGGTACTGTAATGATTTTGTAATTACAAAAATTCGTTTTGAACCGTTAGTAATAATTTGACGTGACCTGGTGCGGAGTGATATGAGAGCGCACTCACCCAGGATCAAAAATCCACTACACAGTAACTATATAGCTTAGAGTGGAGTCAATGACGCTATGAATAGTTATTTTGTTTATCAGCATTATGAACGACCGTTTCTCGTGCAAGAAATCGTTCATAATCGAGCATTTTACAGCACAAATGATAGCGTATGATTTCACGGCACAAAAGATTGCGTCATTTCATGTTCAGCCAATGACGGCGAGAGAATCGTGGAGAGAAAAAATGTAAACGGAACTGACGACTACCGTTTTCTCGCACATCTGCCGAATACCCGAGAAGTCACAAGAACAATGTTTCGCGCAATTACGTTTAATCCACTTATAAATTTATAATGCAGTTATACAAAAAATAGAGTAAAATCGTTTATAGTATGGCGTTACCGCATTAACATAATAAATCAGTTGCATAAACTACTATCAAAATATCTATTATTTTTTAAAGAAAATGGAAGAAAAAGATAAAACACATACATTTCTCCACCAGCAGACCGCGCCGCGTCGAATGACACTTCGCTCGTCCAACAACGGGGGGCCGGAAGAAGCATGAGTGACACAGGTTACCCGATTAATATAGAGGAGTTGCACAAATAAACGACGCGTAGGAATTGCAAGAGGTAGTGATTTATCCGCTAACAAATGAGCTAACTGTAAACGAACGCACAAATGGATGGAGTGTAAGTTACACTGTCAGCAGTAGCGAAGCAGTAGCTGTCAAAGCGGCCCCTACTTATATAATTAAATCAAATTATTAATTCAAATGTTTTTAATTAATTAAATAAATGTGAATTAATTCAAATGAATCACTTTCATTAATTCGAGAACTTCCTTCTAAACGGGGCTCGTGGCCTCACACATTTGCTTACCACTGTTAAAAATATTCCTTTTATAAGGCGGGATGTGTAACAATAACTCAGTCATCTTCGACTTTAGAAAAAAAAATGGAAGTATAGAAATCTCCGGGTGCCTACGGATTCCTCCCACTCACGGCCTTTCGAGGCGCCTTGCGGGCTTCCGAGGGCGCAGGGCGGCGCGCAGGGCGGCGCGCGGGCCCGGCCAGCCCTGCGCTGACCCATATTCCCGTGTTTATAAACACGCGGAGCTCGCGGCCGCGCCGAGGGTGGGGGGCGCGGGGCTAAATATAGCGCGGCGTCAGCCAATGGGGAGCGCCGCCGCTGCCGGCCTGCGCGCCGCGCGCCGAGCAGACGCCGCCCCCGCAGCGGAAAAGTCGATACGGACGCTTCCTCGCGCTCGCCGCCGCGCTCCACGGCCCGTCCGCTCCACGCAGCGGCCGCAAAACGACGGAAAAGTTCTCTTTCGGGGGGAAAAAGGAATCGTTGACAGTTTCCGAAAACGAGGATGAGTTGTTTGCCGTGCTCGGCCCAATCATGCAACCAAATATTTCCGAGTTTCAAATTGCTACTAGGAAACACTTTCACGAAAATTATTCACCTAATGTGATTGTCAAGTATTCACGTCAAGTATTCCACCTAATGCGATTGCAAAGATATGATAAAATTGAATTACCTCAAGCGCAACATAACACTGCACATGCAGGTAGATCACAGCCCCTCAATAGCGCCTCCTGGAGCAAAAAGTTCAGAGGAAGTCGATAATACAGTAGTCTTCTTTTTTGAGGCTCGTGGATCCCGATTTGCGGATCACGCTGTAGGAACCCTTGAAACATCTGCAACACTACGAATGTCACTCGCGACAAATCTTGAACACCGCTTTCTGTACCAATTATTTGGTGGAAAACCGCCCCAATCCAACCTTGCTCCTCGTTGCGACCTCCAATGACTGTACTTGACGAACGCCCTGTAGGGAGGCGTGGAGCTCCGGCAGGGGTTTAAAAGGGCAACGCTCCCTTGGCCTACTGGCGCGAGGGACCGGTCGCCGTCATAGTCTGAACGTCAGGTAACGGCGGGAGCAGGAGAAGGGTGGTTGTTTTGTTTTTTCAGTCGACCACCAGCTGGAAGGGCGGTCGGGCGGGTGGCCGCCCCAGCTGCCGCCAACCGGTGCGGTATACCCGCCTGCCGGGCAGCGGAACCCTCGGTCACCGGGGTCACTGCCCTCGCACCCCTCCGGCTCCGCTCGCCGCCACGCGCGCAGCCCTGCTCCACGCCCCGCGCCGCGCACTCAGCAGCGCTGCTCCTGCTCCCCCATCCGCCCGCCACGCCTCCCACCACCCACCCCACGCACGCTATGGAACGGAACTCTCGAGAGCCCCCATCGCACCACTGGGCTGGCGGGTGGGGATCAGTGCGTGCAGGAGACTGGTGAATATGTGGATTTTGAATGAGAAACTTACATAAAAAGTAATTTTACCAACAAACTGAACATCAACTTATCAGAACCGATTACCCGGTAAACTGAAGTTTCACCTGAAATGAAAGTAAAAATAAAGAATTCTGAAAAAACAAAGCGTGGGAGGGGACATCACTCATTCTATCACACAGAGATTTGAACATCATAATTTCAGTTTCATCCTTCAAACCTCGATAAGACGAACGTATATGTCTACATGTCTATTAGAAAGACGTTTCAATTTGCTTTGTTTGGTTTATTAGACCAAAAGGAAATTTAAGCCTGAAAATTGTCAAGATGCCGAGATTGTTGTTTCTAATTTCAGTTCATTTTTTTCATTGGAATGTAGGATTTAAATGTTTATAATGGATTTCGACATAATTTACACCATACCCACTGAAATTAAGTGTACATTTTTTTAAATATTGTATTTAAAATGTGTACTTTCTATAATATTACACGATTACAGTACCTACTTCCTGATTTATTAATAGCATCATTATAACGAATTGCGTCATGAAAATATCTTGGAAGTTTTGCAAAAGTGTATAAAATCATGAAACATATGAATTTTTTAAGAGCTAGATATCGTGTGTGTACAGATGTGAAATATTAACGGTGACCTTTACATGTTCACAATTGGGTCATGCAATTGATCAGGAGATCAGGCAATCGATCTCATAAGTGAACTGATAGAGTGAACTGATTGGTGCAAATCACGCTGTTTCGAGAAACTATGATATGACCTATTATTTTTAATGGTATTCATACTTACGGTATTAGAGATCAACGATTTGATTACGTGAGTGAAATCCTATGTTCCATAATATGTAATAATAAATTAAAAATTATATAAATAATAACGAAATACATTTATGAAGGACTCTACAGCTGAATCCTGTGTTAATGTGAACTAAATCATTTTTAATTATTTCTTCAATAAGAACCACAACAAGTAATGGTTAGGAACTTCAAGCACTTATTTTATTCTAAAAAAATGTAAAATGCCAAAATATTTTAGATAAAATTGGAGAGCGAAAACATGCAACATGAGGTAAATGTAAATTAAAAAGGAATAGTAACATATCTTCCATTATATTCAAAATTTTCCATTTTTTTTATTGCACAGCTGAATTTACTTGAGCATTTGAAACTCAAGGAAACTACTTTGTAATCTCGTTTTGACATAACCACCAATTTTTCTTCAATCAAGCGAATCATTATAACAATATTTTTCAGTCTCACTACTGAAAATTATTCCTAGTTGCATACTAAATTTCTACATGACCATTAATAATTTGAATCACGCGCGACGCTATGTCTAGAAATGTTAGAGTGGGTTCATCTATTCGTTTGTGAATTCTGAAATGACATCAGTAAAATCTGCCTTCTCACTCTTTTTCCCCCTTCTCTTGGAACTTGTGTAATTGTAAGCAATGCTCCGAACCGTTTTGCAAAACATGTACAGAGAGGTCTGTCCACGAAAAGGGTCGAGGCGCAGAGGAATTGTATTCTTCGAAGCTGAAACTCAGCGGAGGAATGAGATTCCTCATAGCCGAAGAAAATCTAGTCACCATGGACAGAAATCCAAGAATTTCGATTCGTATCATCTCACTTTCTCGTAACGACTTTTAACACTTCCTGGACCTCTATCCCGAGTTCAACACTCCCGTCCGATATTGTGTCTACACTGCGCTTGCAGAGAAAGAAAACGCTTGTAATCTATTCACAGAGGAAAAGCATAGAGACGAAAAAAGAAGAAAGTCAATGTGTGGAAATATATTTAAAATACCTATCAGAATCAAAAATATGCCAAAGAAACTCAAAATGAAAACAATGCTAGGGCCCAATTAAGTGAATCCTACAGCTAAAAAGACTTAAAATCAAAACAATCATTAGAAGTCATTTAGCCGAAATTTCTGGCTCCAATATCTGATATGCAGATTATTTGAAAAGGTCATACAAGTAGGATAATAGGTCTTACCGGATGGCTTAGATCGTTACGGCAGTAGTGCCATAGCGATCTCGGACCGAAAGATCGCCGGTTGGAGTCCCGCCTCGCGCATGGTTGTTGCTTACGTCCTTTCATTACCACATCATGTCTTCTTCACAGTTACCATACCGTTAAATGCAATAGTGATCGCTAATGACCTAGATGTTGATGCGACCTTAGGAAGGTCTAGAACTTATATAAGGGAGTACGCCAGGAAAGCCCCGACCCCCTCGTCGCCCCCTTTGCGGTCAGTCCATTGCTGCCTTTGCTGCCACCACGGGTGAAGCCAACCCTCGGAGGGGCGCTATACAGTAGTTACTCTAAAAAGGGGCCACTTTGACAGGTCGCAAAGCAAATGAACGACACACAGGGGGATGACATTGCAAGGAACAGTGATGAAGCCATTTACAAATGAGCTACCTGCAACCGACTGCACCGACAAAATGAGAGCGTGGACATAACCTGCAGTTACTTTGACAGCAGTCAAAGCGGTCACTTCTTACCCACACATGCGGCATTCGGCGAAACACCGAGCAACCGCTCGCCGATCCCGAGTACTGTGGACGGGTTGGCTTGACATTATTTACATTCGGTATTCGTCCTACCTGTCGCTCGTAAGGAC
>BOPP01000046.1:5916178-5944296 GCA_017312745.1 Gryllus bimaculatus
GGAAAAAACGTTTTTAAAAACTCAACTTTCTTTCTCGACAATTACACATCAAATCGAAAAAAATACAAAATATATGTTGAATAATTTACAAGAAGCTTCTCCGTACTCAGCGACTGCTGGACCTCGCACTTGCATGCGTAGTGAAAAATCCAACTGCAACATCGTAGACAGAGGTAGAGTCATCTGACATCATAGGGGCATCGTGGGCTGGCGGAAACCCGGGTGAGGGGGCAAATCGAACTCTCAGTCTCTCACTCCCTTTTTTAACACCAAGGAGATAAACAGTGCAATTACTACGAATGAAATATCTTTTTATGTTCAATCAGGGAAGAGGTGTTAACCCGACGAAGTATGTTTCTTGTGCTTCTTTCACTACTTCATGTATGTGATGATAGTCAGATGAGCTGAATAGTTTATTTCGCAGAATTGTTTTCATTGATTAAAAATGGCAAAAGTGATTTTTCCTCCACTGAATTTGGATTCAGTTTATAAGAATGGATTGCTATTCAACAGAAAGGACGTCTAACTCCAACGCTACCGGATCTTTTACGCGACACCAGCAAGGAAGACAAACGACAGTTTTGCAAGATGTAATATAATAAAACGCATTGGTTAACATAATGTGAACTAAGACAAATTCTTCTTGCTGTTTTCCATGCGTTTTATTTTCAAATTTGAAGGTTGTTACAAGTTTAGGTCGCGGAATTCAGAGGCTCCTTAATCACGGCACTTTGATTGTTCGTTAAAATTAACGCTTTCGGTTAAAAAAATAATGGCGCATCGACCTGGCATTAAGAGGAACAGCCTTAAGCGTTAAGCCTCGAGTATTAAAAAGTCCAGCAACATCCACCATTCTGTCCAGTTGAACATTGTGTGACATTATCAATACACAATCTGTATTTAAATGGCACTTCTAATTAGCGACATGTTTCTTTTAAAGTAGTAGAATTTGCTATCGACTTGTTTCCTTCTCTTAAGAAACTCGCACGAGCTCCCACTGATTAGTCCCCTAACTCAGGCATAATCATTTAAGGAAAATGTTTAAAAAACCGCGTAATCATTGTCGAGAATCCTGAGTAACGTGTGCATATGACATATTCAGTGTCCAGTTCAACAACGGATTTAATATATTTTGTTGCGACGTGCTCTTCGCAATGATTAAGTAGCTTTCTTTTACTTATTTACCTGATAATAGATACCAATAATTGTAATTCCCCGAAACATTACTTTCAAGTATAAATTCACACTTCCTGTATCAGTATTAATTAGATTTTCATAATAAAAATTAAGTTGTTTCACTGAAAAAGTTACTAGTATTGGGTCTGTTGTTAAATTTTTTGGCCAGGTGAATTATTAAATCAGACATTACATGACAGATGGGAAGTTAAAATTAACAAGTTTATAGTTGTCAGCCGTACGGTGACACAAATATTATGTACCTTAACGTAGGTTGCCTGGTGGGCAGCGCAGACTATAGATGCAGAATCGATGTCAATGTTTTAAAATATCGATATTTTAAATATCGATACATTAAAGCCTATATTTTTAACACCGTTATTTCGTGGTTAATTGTTTTCTTATGCTTCCGATGTTTTCTTTGAAAAATTCCCAAAATAACAATATTCTAAAAGTTAAAATATGAAATAATAACTGACGTTAACAATTGGTTTACTATTGGGTTGTGGCCAAGAGAACAGCGTTCGTTTCATCGAGCAAAATCTTCTCTCCCCCGAGAGGACCCAGTTGCCCTGGTCTCCTTCGTCTTCCTTCGTATCTCGCACATGGAGAGGCGGTCTACGCATGTGCCGTGGACATAGGGCCTGCGAAGTGACAACTGACCCTTTGAGATGACCCTGGGCGCTCTGACTTTCAAACAACTTTGTCTTTTGTTTTTATTCTTTATTTATCTTTCTTTTCAGTTAAATATTAATTTTAATTAATAGCATGACCGCTATCAAATTAAATTTGTTGGGGAACGATTGTAATAGGGAGTTTGTGCACACCACAGCGGACAGCACTATCGATCTGCGTAGTCGTGGATACACTAAAATGGTGCGAAACTTGAACAGCGCATGCGCAGAAGATCGACAGTGCTGTAACGTTCGAGGGTGCCCAAACTCCCTAATATTACAGGTTACTAACCAGCTTAACAAACACTAATAGTTTTCAGTCGATTAAAATCGATAGTTGTCAGTCGATTAAAATCGATAGTTGTCAGTCGATTAAAATCGATGTTTTAATTTTAAATATCGACGTTTCGCTACCAATGTCGCGTCACTTCCGTCAGTCTCGGGCGCATCCGACGGGCGGCGCCGCGTGTCCAGCGCGGCGCGACCGCTCGCTTTGTCACCACCGTTCCAGGTATTCTAAAAAAAGTGTGCGGATCGTTTGCACGTGCGACTGATTTTAAGGGACAGGCCCACCCAGGCGGGAAGCTCACAACGTGCACCTGACGGGGCTTCTATTTCAACACGTCAATCCCGACGTTGCACTGAGCCGTATGTATTCGGCACGAACTTGCGTGCTTTCGTTCAAAGCGGTGTGCAGAACGATTTGCGATATTCATTAATTATACTATCAAGGAATTATTCCAAATTGATGTTATTTATTATTATTATTATTATTATTATTATTATTATTATTATTAGACACGTGTTTACCGTCAATAGATTTTAGGAGCCAATAGTGGCCACAAATTCTAGCTACACCACATTAGAGGAAGTAATTCACTACATATAGCAATAAGATGTTTTCACTTGGGTTCGGCAATAAGAGTTTTTCTGCCCAAAAGTGCTCCTTTTTCCGGCGCACGATTACACAACTTTCTCTTCCTACGAAGCAAGTACGAGAAAGTAAAGTCCATGTACTTACCAACACAGATTACACATATGCCATCACCATCAAATTATTTTCCCTGGTAGACCAGAGGTAGACCACTGGCACGTAGAAGCACAGACCATAGCAAGAGAAAAACATTTTTCAAACAAACCGAATAAGAGGGGGAATACGGCTAGATCCACTCGACAGGTTGAATCGCACCTACACGGCAGGAAGCACTCAGTGGAGGAATTCCAGTTGAATGGGAACGGCCAAGAAAAAATGTGAGCATGTAGTCAGTTGCACATCTTCTAAATGTGTGGAATCTGTTCTTTCTTTGGCCGACGGAAGGATGTTCCGCAAAGCTCTCCAGAAAGTACGCACTAAAATACTTATGTATTGACATGAACAAAATATGAACAGAAATGTGTGTTTGTTAGTGAGTACGCAAAAAATCACACTGTTTTGCGAAAAAAAAGATCGTAACAATAATTATGAGAATGTGCAAGGTAGTGTGACTTCACTTTTTTTTAAATTCACTCCCGAAATCGAAAACGCATCATTCAATATTTATGCTTACGGGCGACCTTGCATGGCGGGATGATTTTCACAAGCAATATGAATATTTGTGGATGGTAGTTCGAAATTGTATTTTGAATGGTATTATTATGATTCCGTAAAGAAATAGTTTTCATAATCAAGAATTAGTTTGTAAAAAACATCTACAGGATTGTAACAACAGAATTGTGAATTATTATTACGTGAATGTTATGATAGTGAGCAATATGTAACTTGTTGTTATTATTATTATTCATTATTATTATTATTATTATTATTATTATTATTATTCCCGCATGGGTCACTACTGACCACGCAACATATGTCTCTCTCAGAGGCCCAGTTGTATTCTATCCTGGACAGATTAACGTAAGGAATTATAGAGATCAGCCTTTCGGCTTCCCTTGGTTGAGAAAAGGTTGTTAACCTTGAATATCAATTAAGTGGAAAGGATGATTTTATTATTATTATTATTATTATTATTATTATTATTATTATTATTATTATTATTATTATTGGGTGATGAGGAATGAAAGGACTAGGGTGATGGAGGAGGTGGTCTTGGGATTTTGGAACAATCCTAGCATTCGCCTTGTGACCGAGGGAAACCATGAAAACCCCTGCCCGAGGATCGAACCCGGACCTGCCGATTGCGAAACCAACGCGCTACGCAACTGAGCCATTTCTCTCATTTATTTAAGTTATAAATGTAATATTCAGGAAACCTATTGCTCAATTTGTAGCCGGGAGAAGAGGAGCTTGCCTTCCAGCGTGCCTAGTCCAAGGTCCCACGCAAACGAGGATGTTACCCAAGGGTTCCTTCACTAGAAGCATGTGCGCTAAAAATGTAGCATAAAAATAAATTTAATATTGCATTACTAGGTTTATATTGCACCGTAGTCATGAAATTCTTTTTTTTTTAATTAATCTTTTAGTTTTCGAAAAGTTCTTTCAAACTGTCTTTGACATTTCCACTCTTCTAAAGTCACTTCTTAACATTGATCATGTTCGGTTAAGTCCCAAATTTCAGTGTGATACTGAATTCACAATTTCGCAAAGCTCGGCTCTGATACAGTCAATTTGTATCAGTTTTCTGCAGACACGGGAAGGGAGAACAGGGGTGAGTAAGGATGGCTAATTCACTTCCGATTCGCTTTTGACCCTGCATCAGTTAACAGTGCATTAACTCGCAATAATAGATATTTATAATCAATGCTCAATTAAAATCAGTATTTTTTTCATTTACTAGTTTTCTTCTAATATAAGTGAGTGTGTGTTTCGATATTTTAGTTTATCATTTAAAGTGTACTGGCTGCAGGAAAAAGTGCGGCAAGGGAGAGTATTACCAAGCACAGGAATTTTTTTTAAGTGTTGAAACTCACTGCGGAAAGCAGGTAAATTCAGGAGAAAACACGTTAAATATTTCAACATTTTTATTGTTACACCAGTTTTAATACTCATTTTTATCGTTTTTATCCCTCTCTCGATGACAAATATGTACAGATTTTTCCATCGTACAGAAGGGTTCTTTATTCACGTTAATCGGTTAATTGATACTTTTCAACCAAATAATACATTAATTGACAATGTTGTTTTCGATTTTAATTAATAGAAACAGTGTTACAATTACTACTAACGTCACATTTGAAATGCACAGTGGTTGAAGTTAATGAATGACAACAAAACTATCATGTCACATGAAGTTATTTGTATTTTATCAGTCTCCTAATATTTTATCTCTCTTTAATGTTTTATACATTGCATCAAAAAACTTCAAAAGAAATATTATTTATGAAAACGCCAAATATATCACAAAAAAACAACATTTAGTATGTACATAATTTGAAAATTTTCCACATAAATATTTACGTATCATTATAGTAGAGACCTAGAATGTCACAAAATTAGAATTCGCAATATTTATACTCCGCTTTAAAACGCAACCCTTGGAATCTTAACTGAAACTCCCAACAGCATGGTACCACAAAATATATGTTCAAGAAATATAATTTTACTTGGTTGGAAAAGAGGAGAAATTATTAGTGGACTCTGAATTAAATAACTTTCACGCTGGGGAGGGGGGGTTCAGACATGTTCATATGAGAAAAAGCATGAAAACTGCAAATGTACGATTTTGTAGATTGAATTCTGATACATTTATTTCTATTGCAGATTGAGTCGTTCGAGGAAACTAACGATTTTATTACCAATTTCCGGTGTCACTGGACATCGGAAGTGTGCAGTTCTTTACAAACTGAATGTCAGCAAACTTTACACATTTTTTACCAAAAAGAAATTAAATCAACGTATCAATTACCTCTTTTCTTCAGTATTTCCGCACGTGAGGCAAGAAATTGTTCCTGATCCAACTAATTGCAACAGGCCTAGGTAAGTACTGGTTGTAAAATGCAAAAGAAGGGACAACTTCAGAGTAATTAAGATGAGAACTTCAGACACTTCTTTCTCAGGCACAGACCGTGAGCCTTAGCGAATTGCTAGCAATAATCACTCTCCGTGATCTTTTCTCCATTCCCGCGTTGAAATGCGATCTGTGCAAGCCATCAAGCGACCAATGCGCAAAAACATTATACAACAAACGGATACAAATAATTTGCCATTTTCCTAATTTTACGTTACATGAGGATTGATGTGCAAGTGAAGACAGCAGATCCGGATCAGTACATCCGCGATGCCGAGAAACTAAAATGGTTGAGCAGCACATTTTGGGATTTTTTGTAGAGTTGAACCGCAATAATACTAGAGCAAGAACGTTTTGGATAACGAGCCTCTGGAGATAACTGGCGTCCACAATTTACAACAAAAAGGAGGGCTTGAGGCAGTATCAAAATAAAATACACAAGATATTACCAGCTTCACATTATTGGTAAACGTTAACATCTCGAGTTTTGTCGAAATGTGTCTCATTTTTGTTACTGTTCCAAGCCGTTCAAATATATGCACAATACATGTGTAGCAACCACAATAACCCACACTTTCACCAAAATCGAGATATTAATATTTAAGAAATGCGGGAGGTTTGCTGTAGCTGCAGTATATTTTTTTTTGTCACGTCCATAGTCGTCAAATGTAAACGACACGAATATTCTCTTTTTCCATTTGCTAGAATCTTCCTCTGTCTCTCCCCCCCCCCCATGGACTCAATTCACAGCATATATCTCTAGACGATTTTCAGTACCGGATAGAAAAAGTCTATCCCAATCACTGGCACATAATCAACGACAACACCTGGCGTTATAATAAACCTCCATCCACCACCCAACTGTTTGAGGATCCTGAACTGAGGCCAAAATAAAAAGGCGTATAATATTCGAGGCCAAATAAAAAAGGACACATGAGAAAATATCATTCAGGAAGCAGATTCCAAGACCAGTTACAGAAAGTCGAAAATGATGGAAACTGCGACGCACGCCAGAGTGCGTGGGAGTCCGCAAGCTTGCGGGTATGAGCGCCAGGGTCATGTCGCCAGTGCATTCGGTACTTTGCGGATTCTAACGGGGAGCAAATGCCCCTGTAGTAAATGGTACGGCTTTTATGTATATGTATGTAAATAAACTGCGTATATACCAAAGCCATCTTGTCTGTGATTTGTCCAACCCACGACGTCACAGACAAGTACCATTTAATGGGAGGACGAGGGAAAATAAAAAAAATTAAAAAATAAAAAAACGGAACGAAAAAAACGAAGTTGGCCAGCCTGTTCGAATAAAAACAGGATCCTGGTATAAGGCAGGCAGCGCGCCCACCAAAACCCGCTCGACGCGGACCAGGAAGCGTGTGTGCGAAGGCCGGCGCGACCTTAGGCGCGGGCCAACGGCGCGCGCGGCCGCGTGGACAGCCCTGCGGGTGGGCGGTGGCGGTGGCAGGGGGGGGGGGGGCGACGCGGGTGGCGGGCATTCAGGCGCGGGAGCCGGCCGCTCCCCATTGGAGACGCGCACTCGACTCTGGCCGCAAACATAGCGCCGCGCGCGCGCCCGCCGCTGTGCGTGCAGTGCGTGAGGAAGCGCCCGCTGGCGGTGGGTGGGTTCCTGCGTGTGCGTGCGTGCGTGTGTGCTCTCTTCCCGCGCGCGTCCGTCTGTCCGTCCTGCCTTTACGCGGCAGCGGAGACGCACGGAAGGCAAGGGAGACGGCGGAAGAGTGAAGATCGCAGGGAGGCTGATGACTAGGGGGGCGGATTAGAATGAAATGTCTTTTTTTCACTTTAGAACAAGGCCGTTAGTATAGAAATTCATTTTATTTTGCGACAAAACGAAATGACCATTTTTCGTGTCACTTCTTTGTCGATTTCGACAAAGAAGTCTTTTTTTTAATTTTTACGTCATTTTTAATGTATTTTCACTGATTTGATGGATTTTAATATCATTTTAATGGTACTTGCTTCAAACAATATTTACGAGATGCAACAAATGTTCACCACAGAATTCCTGAGTGCTTTTCGATTTCCTCACTCATATATTTCGCATTGTAATGTCATCCGGAGTGAGTACGATATAATCTAAGGGTCCTGTAACGCCATTAGGCGTCATTGTCAGTTCGGCCGATTTCGCGATAAAGTCCGACAGATTTCCTAGTAAAGAACAGTCCAACCCAAAAGTTTGCAAGCCGAGTTCACTTGAGCAAAAGAAAGAACCTTCAATTACATCAGTAATATATCGCACCTCCAATAGAAAAGTGACACACTTGCGAAATCGTCATTTTTCAGCTAAAAGCTGATAAAGGTTACCAAGAGGTACTGCTACTATTCTGAAGTTGATTTTGAATTAGTTCAATTACCGTCCGCTAGAAGGTACAATCTATAACGAGTATTACAGAACTACGAAACTTAAAATTGCAATTTCTGAGATATCATAAATTCGCACTTGTGTCACTTTTCTATTGGGAGGTGCGAAATGCAGAAGCTAGAGTGGTTCACCAGAAGTTGTTTTTGATCAAATTTTTTACGTCATTTTTCTTTGCTTTTAGAGCATTTTAAAAACGATTTAAGAGCATTTTATTAATCATTTTGGGCGATGTTGTATGTCACAAAATCCGCCGCCTGCTGCTGAGAGGCGGAGCACGAGCAAGCGGCGAGTGACAGGCGGTGGGAGGGGCGCAAAGGCGACAACGCCGTGGTGGAGAGGGCTGCGGGAGCGCAACGAGAATAGTTGACCTTCGGCGAGGCAGGCCCTTCTCCGGCTCCAGGTGAAAAGTCGGGCTTTCTTTCGACATGGCACACATGAAACATTTGCTTCTATGATTGAGAAACCTCGCTGACACGCCACCTTTGAAGATATATAGAGAAATAAATTACTTCATCTAGAAAACAACTATTATACGGGTAATTTATGTTCTTAACGTATTAATTAGTCAATTATACATTCCTGGCAGTTATAATTGTTACAAAATGAACGCAATTTCTTGTTTGCTAGACACTTCTTTCTTCTCCAGGATAAACACACATGTCTTAGCCTAATAAAATTCTTTGGGCCTGGATGAGGCGTCTAATAAGGCATTTCCAAGATCACGCAACTCAGACAGCAAAATCAAATATTTTCCTGAGCACTTATTTATACCCAGAAGTACAAGCATTAATTTTACGATAACCTTCATCAAAACTTGAAGTAAATTCTCATTTACAACCAATTCGTGTTTTATTTTATTCTTTGTCGTTTTCTACATTCCCCTGTATCATAAGTAATACCCGAGTGCTTTGGAAATTGTCGATAAATTTTCAAAGCACGAGTGGTATTTAATAGGAGTATTTCACGAATGAAATTATCTGCAACAGAGTTCCAAAATGCACCAAATATTGAAAATATATTTTATATGATGTCGAGAAGATAAATTAGTGAACATCTAACAAAAGCTCATATGTAAGAAACGAAATAAGAAATATGAAATAATATATAAAGTCTAACTTAATCCAACGACCTGGAATCGCCTCTAATGTTACATTCAAGAAGCCCATGAAATCCCTAGCGAGCGCATATGTTTGATGCCAATTTACTAAAAAATTACTCGTGTTTTCAAAAAATTTAACATGACCTTATTTGACGAATAGCGATCGTTGTATACCACCTCCCAAGAGAGCTGGGGCATAGTTTATAATCGGCCGACAGAGAGAAGCGGTAGGAAATATCGGATAGGAAACGCGACATACGTTTTGAGATACACCGCTCCGTTTGGGCATTTTTGTACGAATAGTTAAACACAACCGGTTTTCTCGAGAGGAGTAGTCCTCGAGAGGAATTAGTCCGAGAGGTTAAATAAGTCGAGAGGAGTAGTTCGGAGGAGTAGTCTCGAGAGAAGTAGTCTCGAGAGGAAGTTAAAAAGTCTCGAGAGAGTAGTCTCGAGAGGAGTAGTCTCGAGAGGAGTATCCGGAGAGTGAGTAGTCTCGAGAGGAGTAGGTCTTCGAGAGGGAGTAGTCTCCGAGAGGTAGTAGTCCCTGCGAGAGGAGTAGTCTCGATGAGGAGTAGTCTCGAGAGGAGTAGTCTCGAAGAGGAGTAGTCTCGAGAGGATAGTCTCGGAGGAGGAGTAGTCTGCGAGAGTAGTAGTTCTCGAGAGGAGTATTCGAGAGGATAGTCTGAGAGGAGTAGTCTCGGAGAGGAGTAGTCTCGAAGCATAGTCTCGAGAGCAATAGTCTGAGAGGAGTAGTCTATGGAAGACCTATGACGCCCGCACGCGATCACGACCAGTAGAAACTACGACTGTGACGGGGCGGCGCGGGGGCAGCAGCGGGAAGTTGAGTAGGCGCGTTCCGGGCGCATTCATGGTGCATCGATGCGGCACAGCGGGCACGGCAACCCGCCTGGTGACCGCGGCCACGTAGTGTACAGCCCAGTGGGCGCTTGCTCAATTTCCCAACATTAACAGTCGCGCGTACTGACGAGACTCTGCGTTTATTCTCGGGTGCGAATAACACTCGTGCGCCGGTGACTAAGCACACAAGGTTTCGAAAGCGCTCTGCCTCCATACGAGCAGAGGAGGCGAGTTTAATTTTTTTCTTCTTCGGATTATCTACATAATTCTAGGACACACGTCTTCCAAAAGGAATAAATAAACCAAGTATCTAGAAAGTTGCTTATCATAGCTTTTCGCCTTGTTGGACTGTTTTTAGTAATGAAATCTACTTTGTACCCCTCCGGATGCTATTGTTGTATCTTCAGAGATTTTCAGCCCTAAAACAAATGAGAGGCAATTGTGGTATTTCAAAGTTTAGCCTTATCGGGATCAATACCTTTTTAAATTTGGAATATGTGAATGAATAAATTGACTTATCTATGGATAATGTATGGCGAGGCCTCAATATCTAGCAATTTTTCACAATACTATATACACCTTTGGCGACTTATAAGTTCGAAAATGAGCGCGAAAAGAACAGACTGTTATCTCAAGGATCAGAACAGCCACCACATGTAACACATCTTATACGCAAAAACCACAATTCATGTGATATTGTCACAAATCTGTGTTAACAACTGTTAATGATGGGTGTAAATACAACACAGACGACTAATCTTGCATAGGGGAAGATGACTTTCAAGATAAGCTTGGGGCGATAAGTTTTCAAGAGAAAGGCATTCATATTCTGTAGAAATTATATGTTAATTTTTATTTCTTTTCTATGCGACACTGAACTGAACTTGCACTGTATTTGTTTCGTATTTATGTAATGGTCTGAACGTCAGTTTTGCTAATGACCACATGGTTAATGCGAACTTAAATATAAATAGAAATATAGATTACATGGAGGCCGATTGGCAATATGATCGGACACGAAATATGCGAGAGGGAAATTGGAACACACAGTATGCATTCTTACTGTAATATAAACAATTATGCAGCATGAAAAAAAAATTACTTGTCGGCTTAAACTGGTGCATTAATTTTCATAATTTTTTTATGTTCTTGTGGCAGGTTTCTTGTAGTATCAATAATTTGCATATATTGTATGTGAATTTTTTTAATGTGGCTGGTGAACTGGACACCTGATAAATACTACACGTCGACGTCTGTATTGGTTGATATGTTTCCGTTTGTTATAGTCATATTTTACAAATACAACTGATTCATAAATCAATACGGCACGAGAATAATAAATTCCTTAGCTCATAAAGTGGATTTTAACAATAATCTGGTGCGTTGGATTTGTAATATTCGTACAAATTTCTTCTGTAGACCAACTGAGAGCTGATAGAATGTGTTTCCCCAGAAAATTTATGCACATCAACAGGCGGAATGAATTCTACGTAATATTGCAAAGAGTCAATTATGAGCTGACTTCATGTTTTTGAAAGAATTCGGAAGCGTAGCATAGAGAACTGAATTTTTGGGTTTGAGGATTGAGAGACTCAAAAAGTTTGTTACTGAACCATCAATTTTTCGCGTATACTCAATGGAGTGCACATGCCTTAAATTTGGGGAGAATCTGCGACGTCCACCAGAGAATTCGAGGCGACGTGGAGGGCGCATTTCGCACGGTTCCCGCACGGCTGCGGCGCGCGTGGCCTGGAAGCGCTCCCGATCGTGTGTTTTTGGTGGCCGCGTAGTTCCTGCGGGAGGCGGCACGGTCGGCGCACGCAGGCCAGTGCCTTTGTAACCCGCCCTTTTTGCCGGCACTCTCCTCGGAAACACGGCTCGCACGAACAAGGGAAACCAAGACCCGTCGTTGGAGGGGCGGGGCGGAGTGGGGGCGTGGCGGAGTGGGGCGTGGCGAGCGGGCGTGCGGAGGGCGGGGCGTGACGTGAGCGGGGCGTGGCAGAGCGGGCGTGGCGTAGCATGACTGGAGGAGGAGGGAGGGGGCAGGATGGGGAGCCGCGCAATCGGGGTGGGACGGGACGGGCAAGGGGGCAGGGAGCGGCGAGCGAGGGAGTGTCGAGACGGAGCAAGGCGGGGCGGGGGCGGGCCGAGGGGGGAGGGGCGGGCGGGGCGGGGCAAAGCGAGGCGGGGCGAGGCGGGCGGGGCGATGGCGAGGCGGGAGATGCGGGGGAACGAGGCGGGGAGAGGGCGGGGCGGGGCGGGGCGGGGCGGGCGAGGCGAGGCGAGCGGGCGAGCGGGGTGAGGCGGGTCGAGGCGAGGCGGGGTGAGGCGGGCGAGGCGGGGCGAGGCGGGGCGAGGCGGAGGAGGCGGGGCGAGCGAGGGCGGGGGAGGCGGGGCGAGGCGAGCGGAGTGAGGCGAGGAGGCGGGGCGGGGAGAGGAGGGCGACGTTGTCGAGACGGAGTCAAGGCCGAATGCGGGGCGAGGCGAGGCGGGGGGCGGGGCGGGCAAGGCGGGCGAGGGGGTCGAAGCGAGGGCGGGGAGAAGCGAGGCGGGGCGAGGCAGGGCGAAGCGAGCGGGGAGTATGCGGGCGAGGCGGGAGGGCGGGTGGGTGGAGGCGGGCTGGGGCGGGGCGAGGCGGGGCGAGGGCGGGGCGAGGCGGGGCGAGTGCGGGGCGAGCGGGGCGAGGCGGAGCGAGGCGGCGGGGGCGAGGCGGGGCGAGGCGGGGCGAGGGCGGGGCGGGGAGAAGAGGGGCCGAGGTGTGGGCTGACGGGAGGCGGGAGGCAGCGGGGATGGCGCCCGCCGAACCGGGGCCTGTAGGTGTAGCGAGGACTGCGGCGTGAACGGCTGCGCCAGGGAACATTAATCTCTTTCACCTGAACCTTGGTACGAAAAAAAAGTGTCAGGTTTGTTGTAGTGAAGCTACTTGAGACACCTTGAAAAATTGCCCATATTCCGTAAACGCTGCTTCGAAGGTTTATGCTTTTGTTTGTTAATGGTAAGTTTTTTAGAAAATCGGACATGTGCGAAACTTTTCACTTTGTAAATATAATTATGATGACGCTGAAAATTGATTAAAGTGGCACTCGCTGCGAAGCACATACCCAAAATGTGTGTTTACATTCATGAAGAGCCCTGGTACTGGTGCGAGATAAACATTGCAAAAGATCATCTGCAACATAGTAAAAGAACGTTTTTTAAAAAATGCATTATTTTGTCGGACTACGGACCTGAGAACATAATTCCGGATCTACAATTGGTTCCCTTTCATTTCCCTATGTCCCTATCTACCTTCATCTGCACCGGATGGTCCTCATTTCTCATGTACTACCATCCCACAACACATCAACCTGCAGAATTCCTGTCCTCAATAAAATCCATGTCTTTAAGGGACTCGCACACTGGTTTTAAAAGGGCCTAGGACACATCGTTGTGAGATATGTGCGATTGTATTGTGTTGTAGATAAATTTTTCTATCTCATAACCTTGCAAATTTCATGTTTTTTCTTCCTAAAAATCTGTTTCATGTATGCCGGTTTGTATATTCTCATCGTTTTTAGCTATAGTTTTTCAATAGTCGAAATAATTTGAAAATCACGTTTTAGGTGAACTAATGCGATTTTTTTTGATGCTTGTTAGAGTGTTGTTATACATAGTTATAATTATGTTTTGTTATTCTTTAAAAAAAATGTTTTCCATATTTTGAATTTGGCATGAGAAACATTGTTAAAAAACGCAATCTTGCTGTAGAGGCGGTGTGAATGGAGGAAGGAGGCTAAGAAACTTTACGATCTTATTTTTATGTTAGAACTAAGGTGAAATAATCTATTATCAGGTTTGGTTTTATACCCTCAAAAGGAAACATTTGGCAGAAAGATCCACGACCATTCTTAAGTAAATCACGGATAATGGATTCGGGGTCAAGGTAGAACTAATAAACAAGGAGAACGAGGTTTTCGGAAATTACAATAAGTTTCTAACATCAGAGTCGAAATACAAAACCCCTTATGTTACCCCTTAAACCTTAATATTGATTGGATACTTAGAATAAATGTTGACAGACATAAAATACAAATTGTTTCAATATTTTGTCATAATATTGCAAGAATATATTTTGTACATAAGAATTTATTCTGATGTTCCCCAGATTCTTTTTCTTCATATTTTAGCACAACAAATTTGGCAGGTGAACACAGGTGAGATCAGAGCAAGACACGGAAATCGCATCGGAGGTCTTTGCGCCTGTGGGCTGCAATAGATTCTCTTTAAAACTTACATAATAGTTATGGATTTCCGTGATATGCTTCTGTTTATATTGTGGGATGAGTAGTAATGTAGTATTGGAAAACTTCATAATACAATGAGAAAGTTCACATCAAAGCTTCTTCCAATAACCTACAAACATATGTAGATCATCTTCAGCTTTCATAAACATAGTGTGACAGAATGTTACTTACCTTTTACTTATAAAATTTTCATTTTGACGATGTTATTACTTGATCACTTTACGGAGCTATTAAGTTCGTTAGTACTCTTTCCTATCCATTAGTCATATGAATGATGCATTTCAATATACAAGAAACCATGAAACCTCTCATGAAAATTATCCTCAACTCTATTTCTGATTTGTGGCCACTATTCCAGCCACGAACGAAATTAATAATGGCGTCTCTTCGCATCCTCAGTTGTTCGAAGCAGCTGGACCTTTTTGAAGTTAATGGCCTAAATGTCTCGACACTAAGTACAATTTGTAGCGACCTACATGCAGACAAAATAATAAAATTTATCTTTATCGATAAGTCTGAACCAATGGTTCTATTGTTCGATCTCTAACGGCATTTGACGCCTTTTTTAAAGTAGAATTCGGCTACGATGACCATTTCCAAAATCTATGCAAATACGTGAATTAAAATTAGTTCTCCATACTTCCCGAGAAAATATTAAATATGTGGTCTTATATGCTGTGGTTTATAGCGCGATGGCGAAAATGCTTCCTAAATCCAACATCGGTGACAATTATGCAAATCGGGACCGAACTAGGAGCGATCCGTAAGTGAAATTACGAAACACTCCGCTTCCCTTGGTGTCCCTCCCGGGCGCACTTCTCCACTGGTTCCCCGCTCGGCTCGTATGTCTGCCTGTTTTTTTCTTGTCGTTAGATTATTTGCCGAGTCAAAAAAAATTAATCTTAGACGTAGCACCCACCCAGCCTTTAAAAACCGCCGCGGAGCTGGCCGGTGCCACCCATCACCCGTTGTGAGCCCTGCAGCGGTGGACAGGGGCTCAGGCAACCCGGGCTGGGGGTTAGGTAGGCGGTGCGTCCAAAAGCGTGAAGATCTGAATGTATCTATATCTGGGAGAATAATTGATGTAAATTAGAAGGAATGGAAGAAGCGATATCTTTTTTGTCGCTATTGTGGTCTACTGGCCTCGCATGACATCATGTTTATTCCTCTACTCAAGCGAGATGACGGCTATCGCTACTTATTCTGCTGAACTTACAGTACACCAAATTATAATTTGTTACGAGACGGATCTGCGTCTGTGGTCTTCTAGCTCGCGTTCTACACTAAACGTTTGGCTTTAAGATGCGTGTCAGCGGCGCGATGTATTCGAAAGTGCATTCTCCGTTCACTCCTGAAGTCGAGAAAGTAGTTTGCATTGGTTGCTTGAACTTTAAGTTTCATCTATTGCGCGTCCGCGCTTCTCGCTGTATATGTGGCCGTGTACAACGGAAGTTCGCTGTGCTAGGGGTGCATGTCCGGAGAGATGGCACGAATAGCGCCGCGGCTCTCGGCGACTTGGAGACCTGTAACTGCGCTTTCAACGTTTGGCTCCGTGTAGAGAGGGGGGCATTGGATACTATTTCATAAGGCTGAACTAAAGGATATAGGGGAGATGTTTGTTTCTCTAGCGAAAATCTCGATGGGTTGGGGTGGTTGTGGGGAGGTGTGTGTGTGTGAGTGTTATTTGCTGCCTGTAATATTGGAAATATGAAAAGCTTTAATTTATATTATTGTGCAAATATTGTAGAGCGTTATTTGGTCATTCTTTGCTTCTTTACGAGATCAATATCGGTACAAAGGAAAGTATTTAAAATTTGTAGGCAAGATATATAGGATACTTTTGACTATTACACGATGACGAGAAATTCCTGGTTGCTGCATCACAAAGCCGTGGATTTCGATTCTCTGTTGTTGTGTGGTGTGCTAGAGCAGGTATTATCTTTTGGAGAGACTCTTTTGGTATTTGTAGGAATCTGGGCATCCTATGATTTTACCCTGTTTTATTACCCGGTCCTTTCGGGGCTTATTTATCTTATAAAATATAGGGGCTTTAATTTTGATGATGGAGTATCCGTGGTCCGTAACATGTGGAATTAGCTTTTCTTATTGAAGTTGTTGTTATTATTGTTTTTCGTATAGATGGTGCATCATCGTTGGGTCTGTCTATCTCTCTGACAATGTTGATCTCGAAGGTAGGATGGATTCTCTTTGCGTGATATTTTGATGAGAGTTAATAAAAAGACTTATGTAAAGGGGTATCTTATCTTTTGAGGAGACTCTTCAAAATTGATTTTTGTCATTTTAATAGTCATATAAGTATCTATTTCATGGTGTAGGTTCGTGTGTGGGTTTAAGATAATGGTGTCCTGGCACGGATTTTTCATGAATGTATTTCAGATGCAAAAAGAGCAAACTTTACAGTGTAGTAATCTGTTTGGGTAGTGGAGGAAAGTATTATCTTTAGTGATACATGATTAGTTTAGCCACTAGGGGTAATAGGAATGAACGAAGATAAATAGAAAGTGTTTCTAATTCTGTCTATAAGATGGAAAAGCTGAGTTGACAGACGCGATGAGGACTGACGGAAGGTAGGACTGTTGATAGACTGGACTGGATCGATGGACCGCGACTGGCTGACGGTTAATGAACGGATTGTAGTGACGGGATGGGGAACGGACTGACGGACTGGACGGACTAGTAATGAGTGGGAACGTGAGTGACTCACAGACGGGACGGACGGATAAAGAGACGACGGATGGACGACTGAGGCTGACGGACGTTGGGACTGACGGACGGATCGCAGTCGGACTTAGGAGAGACTGACGGCCTTATCGGACTCGTTAACGGTCGGCCTGTACGGATCGGACGGACTCGTTACGGGGTTTTGTGGGGCAGGAAAGTATCGGTTCGGGACTGGATATTGTAATCGGTCGTACTTGACGAAAATGCCGTGTCGGATTCTTGACGCGAATACTATTGGTCAGTCGCTGGACGGTAAACACGGTCGGTCTTGCAACGGTGCAAAGATCTGGTCGGCGCTGACGAATGACGGTATCGCCCTGCGATAAGACGGGTCGGCGTTGATGGTCAACACGGACGGTCGGCTGTCGTGATAAGACGTCGCGCTGAGACGCGAAAGACGCGTCGGGCGCCCGGGCTGACGTTGAAAAGACGGGCCGTGCCGTACTAAGACGGTGTGCTGAGGTATGAGGGGGTCGTGGTCTACGGAAAGACGTGCGGTCGCGAAAAAGACGGACGGCTGACGGAAACTCGTCAGCGCTGTTGGGCGACAGAGAAAAGGGTCGCATGGAAGAACGGATCGACCTGTAACGAAATGAGGGGGCGCGCCTACGGAATAGACGGTCGCTGACGGATATGACGGTCGACTGACGGATAGTCGGTCGGCTCTGAACGTAATAGACGGTCGCGCCTGACGTACATAGATGTCGACTGAGATAAATCGTAGGCTGCACACGGAATGTATTGGTCGGTCCTGAGGTAGAGACGGCGGCTGACGGAAAAGACGGTCGATTCCGACAGGAAAGACGTCGGGCTGAGGAAAGACGGGTCGCCTGACGGAAAGAGGTCGGGTCCTGACGATAAGACGGTTCGGGCCTGACGAAAGACGTTCGGCCTGAGGGAATTGACGGTTTCGGTCTGTACGGCAGACGTCGCTGTACCGGAAGATGGTACGTTCTGACGGAAAGACGCGGTGCGTTCTGACGAATAATGACGGAAAGGGCTGACGGAGGCAGGTAGCCTGACAAGAAAACAGACAGGTCGTCTGAACGTGATAAGACAGGTCGTCCTGCACGTAAAAGTACGCGTCGCCGCCGTGATAAGGACAGACGTGATTCGGCCTGGACGTGTATAGACGGTCGTCCTGACGGATAGATCGGTCGCGTGAGAATAGACGGTCTGCGGACGATCAATTAGATCGCGGTCGTATTCATCTGGACGGAAAAAGCTGGTAGGTCCTGGCGGAGAAGATGAGTCGGACTGCACGGAAAGAGGATGGCAACTGCGAAGACGTCGCTAGATGGAAAGACAGGCTCGCTGAGGAAAGACTGGTCGTCGCTGTAGTAAAGACGGTCGGTGACGAAAGACTGGTCGTGCTAGGAGTCGGGCCATGACGAAAGAGGGTTCGGTCCTGACCCGCGAAGATCGTGTGGGCCTAGAAGGGTGAAAAGGACGGATACAGAAAACTTAGACGGAATAAGAGTGATCGCTGAGGAAGACAGCTAGGCTCATGGTTAACAGGACTAAAGACGAGTCGGTCATGAGCGATGATAGACGGTCGGCCTGTACGGTAAAGACTGGCGGCTTCTGTGACGATGTAACAGACGCCTGCTAGACGCGGAACAGCACGGTTCGGTAAGAGACCTGGACGCGGATAGACTCGGTTTCGGTTAGTAAAGGAATAGCGTCGGTTCTTCATCTGGAAAATGCAACTGATTGTGCGAGACCATGACGTGATATAGACGTGTTAAGAGCATTGAAAAGGACAATGAACGTGTCATGCTAGAACGCGTAAGACGGTGGTCTGACGGAAATGAACAAAGGTCGGCCTCTCATAGATGGGAAAGACGTCGGTCTATGACAGGAAAAGACTCTGGTCGCATTCAGCTGTAGCTGTAGAAGGACGGTCGCCTGCCGGAAGACAGTAGAGTGGCACTGAGGATTAAGTACGGTTCAGGCGTTAGATGGAAAATGTGCGCTGGGACTCTTAGACGGTAAGACAGCGTTCGTTAAGCACTCTGACGGGGGAAAAGAAGTCGGCTAGATGGAAAGACAGGGTCAGGATCCTGACGAAAGACGGATTCGCGCCCGCTGAGGAAAGCACGGTACGATCCTGAACGAAACAAAGAGACGTGTCGTGTTTTCCAGCGTTGACATGCGAAGATAATTGCTGGTCGATCCTGAAACTCTGTCGCTTGCTTGGTCTGAGTCACTACTGTGATCGGCTTGTCTCGGTATCGATGCCCCGCACTTGATCGACTAGACCGTCGGAACTCTCCCAATTGATTCTGACTGGCTGGTCGTTACGCCACTTTGAGTCGATCTGTTCCGCACTCCGCCCAATTCATCGCATTCGATAAGGGGATTGCGTGATACACCCTAGACTGTCGTGTCGCATGCTTGGTAGTCGCAATGCCCACTGATGCATGATGCGACAAAGTCGTGCTTTGCGTATGCACCAGATATAATATTTCACACATATTGCGGACGAGGATGGGGTCGATCTTCTACGGTGATCGAGTGTTGAGATATGATCCCTCGATTTTGATCGACTTGCTGGGGCGGTCATAGAGAGGACTTGTTTCGAGCGGTTGTCGCTGGGTCAAGTACTGCTGTTGCAGCGACTTGCTGTGGTCCGGTTCAGGGCGACCTCTGATCGGAGCTTGCTCTGGGTAGTGTCATAAGCCACTTGGAGTAATCGATCGTGGTGGGTAGATCTCGCGCAGTGAATCTGGATTACTGGGGTAGATCCCTCACAAGTTGATTGTCGTCAGTGCTGGGCGGATGTAATCATCGGTACTTTGTGTTCGACAATGGCGTGGATTATCCGACTGAATCGAACTCCACGATAGTGTCGTGCTTCATCCTACTTTTTAACGACTTGCTGGTCGATCCTCCTAATATGATCGACTTGCTTGGTGTCGATCACCAGATTGATCAGTACCTTTGCTGGGTTGTCGGATCGCACCTGGGCACTATGTTATTACTGCATTTGCTCGACCTTGAGTTACCTAAGTTGATCGACCTCTGTCGGTGTCGACTCATCTCGAACTTTGGATCGATTGCCTGGGTCACCGACTCCTCCTACTGGGGACTGGGTTGTTTCGCGTACTTGGCTCGGAAGTTTCGGGGTCATTCACCCTTTTAGACTACGACTTCTGAGATCGATTCACCTGACTTGATCGCACATTGCTGAGAGTCTGCATCCCCCACTTGTTTGGCCTTGCTAAGTATTATCGATCAGGCAGGTGTTATCGTAAAACTTGCTTGGAGTTCGATCCCACTTGATGCGTCTTGCTGGGTCGATCACGAGACTTGAATCGACTTGCTGGGTCGATCAGTCTCGGATTGAGATGCGAATTCTCGTGCTGTTAGATCAACATCACTCTTGTATCCGTTATCTTCGCAAGCGGATCGATCCAGAATCACTTTCAAGATTAGGTCGAAAGGCTATCCCACTGAATGGATTAACTGTGGGCGTGATCGTATCAACGCAGTGATGATTCGCATCTATGGCTGGTGGACGTAGTCTCACCAGTCTGACGACTTGCTGTGGTCAGATCATCGCGTTGATTGCACTTGCTTGGTCGACGATCGAACTTGACTAGGACGTTGGCTGGGGCGTATTCAAACGCGACTGATCGGACTTGCTGGGTGTCGATGCTCACTTGGCGCATCGACTGCTGCGGGCTACATAATGAACGACTTGCTGATGTCGCCACTATGATCGACTCTCTGGGTCGAACCACTCATATGATCGAGAGAGCTTACTGGGTTGAACGCGCCGCGATCGCTTGTGACTTGCTGGGCTCGATGTCCTCATGCTGAGCCCTGACGCTACTGGTAGCATTCCATACAGGATATTTGCTGGGTTGATTCTACTCTTGATCGACTTGTGGTCTACGTCACCTACCTTCAACAGACTTCGCTGGTCCGATTCCCACGTTGAATCGACTCAGTTGGTCGATCATCCGTACTCTCAAATGACCTTCGCTCCGATCTCGTATCCGGCTACTTGATCTTACTTGTCTCGCGCCGTTTCGCCCACTCGTGTATTCGACTTTGCCTTGCGCGATTCCACGACCTGATCGACTTGCTTGCTCGGCTCCGGCTATTCCCTACTTGATCGACTGCTGGGTGATTCTCCCACTTGATCGACTTGCGCGGTCGATCCCCCACTTGATTGACTGGCTGGGTCGTTCGCCTACTTTGATGATTCTGGGTCGATCGCTCCAATTCATGTCTTGCTGGTCGATAAGACTTGGTCAACATGCTGGTCGACTCCTACAATCGACCTCCGGCAGCCTGCCTGGTCGCATCCCACATGAATCGACCTGGCTGGGGCAGATCCCGATAATCGCACGTGTCGCTGGGCTCGAGTCCCCATTTTGAGACACTCGTGCTGGGTCTGCGACTCGACAGGACTTGCGTTTTTCGGCACCGCTTGGTCTAATCCGACAATGATCGACCGCTCTGCGGCTCGTTCATCCACTTTGATCGATCTTGTAGGTCGATCTTCCGCATGAGTCGACTTGCTGGGTCGATGCCTCTCACTTGATCGACTGCTGGGTTGATCCCCACTTGATCGACTTGCTGGCTCGGCTCACCGACTTGTAGCCGACTCTGTGTCCGGGTCGACGCAGACGGATCGCACCTTTCGGGTGGATTCCGACCGTATTGTGATCGACTGTCTGGTCGTTCACTCACGTTGAGACTACGAAATTGCTAGGGTCGGTCCCTACTTGATCGATCCTTGCTGGGTGATCCACTTTGTCGACTTGCTGGGTCGATCCGCACGTTTTCGACTTGCTGGGTCGATCCCACGTGGTCGACCTGCTTGGTCGTATCCGGCACTCGCTTGATCTCGTCCCTGGCGGGCTTGACGGTCAGCGCAACTGCTGATTCGACTCTGTTGGGCTTCGCATCACGACTCTTGGAGCGTCGTGCGGTTCGCTTCATCGCACCTTTGATCGGCTTGCGCCCTTGGGCGTTCTGGATCCCTCCAGAATGCATCGACCTTGCTGGCATCGAGATCCGACTTGACAGCACTTCGCTCGTGCGCTCGATTGCCGACTTTCGATCTCACTTGCCTGGGTCGACGCACCGACTTGGATGATCTGCTGCGCGTCGACCCACCGCATCTTGTTGATCGAGCTTGCTGGGATGCGATTCCCGGTACTTGGTCGACTTGCTGGGGCGATCACGACTTGTCGACTTGTCTGGGGCGATCCCCTATTGGAACGACTTGCTGGATCGATCCACTTGAGAGACTCTGGTCGATCCCACTCTGGTATCGACTTTCTGGGCTCGAACCCATCTGATCGACTTACTGGTCGAACATTCTTGATCGGACTGCTGGGTCGATCCCATCTTGATCGACGTACTGGGTAAAGATCCCTAAGAATTGACTTGCGGGTCGTTCCTCACTTGGATCGACTGTTGGGTCTTTTCTACCTTCAAAGACTTGCTGGTCGTTCCCACTTGATCGACTTGTTTGTGTCGATCACGCTACTTCAACAGACTTGCTGAGTCGATTCACCCAATTGATCTACTTGCTGGGTCGATTTTTCCCACTTTTGCATCGACTTGCTGGGGTCGATCCCCAAAAAACCGCCTTTTTGTGAATTAGAAAACTTTTTTTGGGTTGGGTCGATCCACTTGATCGACTTGCTGGGTGGATTCCACTTGATCGCTTGTTTTGGGTCGATCCCACTTGATAGATGCTTGCGCAGGTCGATCACCCACTTTGATGACTTGCTTGGCGTAATCTTCACTTGATCGAGCTTGCTGGGTCGATCTTCACTTGATCCGACTTGCTTGGGTCGTATCTCACACTCTATTTGCTGGGTTGATCTTCACTTATGGATTAATGGTGGTAACATAACAGTAGTTTGTTACTAGGATCATGGTGAGGTGATATGGTTGAGCAAAAAAGGGATATTAGTGTAGCTCAACAAGGGGATTATGGGTTGGCTCACGAAGGAATTGGATTGGCTCACAACTCCTATGGCTTATTTATTTTTCCTTATTCTCCTATGTCCCATGTCATTCCATTTAGATGTGAGGGCATACCAGCGAGGAAGACCACGACAAAATTATCGAAAGCGTCTTTGCAAAACAGCCTTTCGGCCGCTACGTCACCCGGCAGCCAAGATAATGCCATTTGTCTTTAAACTCGGTTCCGCAATAGTACGAAAACATTTTCAAAATTCATTTGACTATCTCTACTTGCGGAAGGAGTGGCACCAGATGAATTCTCTAAAGCAGAATAATACGTCAGGTTTCTGAGATCAGCAAAATCGCGACGTTTGTAAGAGGTCATAAGAACTCGGTGTCGGTTCTAAGGCATACTCATCGGGCTCCATTTTTTGTATTGGTATTAAGAAAGGAAGATCGTAGACCAAGATGGAGTGATAACAGAAAGATTAGAATGTAACTGATTCAGTATTTCTTTTCTAATATCAACATTAGAGAATGTGAGGAGATGGTAATAATGCGCGACCTATTATCTAACGCAACTCTGGTCTTTCTTTTTATTCATAAGTTAAAAATCTGGGGATCCATACTTTGAGCTATATGCATGAAAAAGTACCTTGAAACTGGGGTTCTGCATAGGAAGGACTCAGCGAAATCTAATGCTGGAATCAAGGCTAGGTCTACTGCTACTGTACTCTGACACGTCGTTTCCCGATCTTCGCGTCTGCTAAGTACGCTGTTACGTACTACGACATCTCTAGCTCTCTGATTCCCGTGGAGCAATAGACACGACACAAACCTACGATGTTCCGAAGATGGCAACAGCTCGCACATACGCGCACTAAACGCCGAGTGCTCAGTGGTCGACTTGCCTCGTTTGGTTCTCGCAAGTACGGGCCTTCTCCTGCGTTGCGGCGGCTGGCGATCGCGCTCCTGTTGCGCGTAGGCGGGTAGCGACTCGGAAAGGGGGCTGCGAGTTCACAATAGGGACCTGGGCGTGAGGTGCGTGATCCGAGTGCGCTCCGGCAAGGAACGGAGCGAGGAAGGGGCAAGTGGAGAGCAGGGCGAGGTAATCATCTCGTAAAATTTTCCAGTTGAGGACGCTTCTGCTAGTGTCCGGCCGATAATGCATGCATTGTGCAGCGGCGGTGGATGGAGCCAGTGGTCGGAATGGCGTTGTTTGCTGATTTGTGACAGGAAACTTTTCATCGTCAGTGAATTCTATCTCGTGGAATATAATAGACTAGAGAATGCCGTTGATAGAGAAAATGGTGATCAGGAGGGGCATTTCAGACATTTAGATAAAAGTAGAGTCTTGTGTAGACGAGCTGCGCATCTATTTGCAGGTTTCTACGTCGCACATAGAATCAAGCGTAGTCTATGTGTTAATGCGAATTTGTGAGTTTTATCTATCTCCAGACGCGTTCCACGATGCTTTTCGCTTTCCCACCTATACGCCATATTGCATGTGCATCGAAGAATACTAAATTTGGGTCGGGAAATTTCGCCGGCTTTCGGCGGCTCTGCGAGAGCTTTATGCTATGAGGTTCGATGCGCGCGTCGAATGCTGCGATTGGGGAGCGTTGTCCTAAGATGCCCTCAGCCGCGCGCTGGCGCTTGCGGGAGATTCTACTTGGGAGGTCGTGGCAACGCGTCTCGCTGCACACCCGGCGTTCTACGCGCCGTGCGATTCCGACGCAGTTCCCCGAGGTGGTGCAAAAGTCTAGCTATCCTAGGCACGCGCCGCCGGCGGGCGGCTTCCAGCCCATCATTAACTGCCCATGTGTATTTATTTCAGATTTCGTGGTCACTTGCGTCCATCTGGAAATGTTTTGCTTATTTTCGTTCGCGATAAGGATGGGCTTCGTATGTCGTTGCCTAGTTGTGGAAATGATTCGGGGGGTTTAATAGCGTTTATTTCGGACACTTTACCAATCTCAAAATCATGGATAACCGAATATATAATTTCTACTTATTATATATTAATTGATTTCATGTATCTTGGTTAATTTTATCTATTTATCTAATGAGTTGTATTAGCTATTAGTGTTACTATTTTTAATACTTGTGGCCACGCAACACGATAACTGTGTGTATTTCTCAGAATAATTCTTCTCTTATATTCAACTATCCTCACTGTGAGCATGGTCGTCTATTCGATTCAACGTGGTGCGATTATTGAGGTTATACGGATTGAGATGCGGGGATGTAGGGTAGGATTCACAGGATTCTACCATCCAGTTGCGCAGGATTCGAGCCTAGCAGCCTTTTCCTTCGGCGTTCAACACGGCTGCTTGTAAATATCAGTCTGTGCCATGTCTAGGTTCCGATTATTTTATTAGTTGGTTATATAGGGATTTGATTCGGGTTAGGTTCTTATTATTTAATAATAATCTAGTATCATTATTGAATATATATAATTATTTGCTATCGCTCAATTAGAGAGATTCCATGTCTCCGTGTGTCATTTTTCGTGGGTAATTTTATGCTGTTGTATGTCGCTGTATTCGTTGAGAAGGTACAATGGTGTTAGTGGCGTTTTGCGAATTAATAGAAATTATCTCACAAATATCGATGAGGTATATCGTTAAAGTGGGGATTGCTACATTGGATCTCAGTGTGGCGATAGAAAATGAAATATAAATTTAAACTTAGACTTCTCAAGACTGTTATGAGCGAAAGGTGAAACCTACTGGTATAAGACCCTTCGTTGGAAGAGAGGATCGATCGCGCCAATAAGGACTTAATACGGTTACTCGGCAAGTACTCAGCGAAGCTCAACGGGCAATGCACCGAGCTAAATCATTCGCTCGGTGCTTGCTTATTATTTATATTATTCATTATTATTTTATTATTATTATTATTATTATATTATATTGATTGATTTTCTTGCTGTTATACTTAAACCGAATGCAACCCTTCATTGCAGCAAATACTTTGAATATTCACAAAGAATTCAAGTAGATATAAAAGCATGATTCGCGTAAAACAACTGATTTTAAAGTAATATTCATGCAGGGATAATACATTGCCAAAAATTATAACAACCTTTCCGGTCTAGTTTTTAGAAGAACCTCGTATAGTGTAATAACGCTATAAGCGTTCGTTGATTTAACAGTATTCGCCGCGGAGTAAGCGTCCGCCTCATCTGCGTGAATCGCGTTGGGCTCTCACGCCGCACGCGTTGGGAAGCGGGGGGGGGCAGCGGTGGCTCGTTCGGCGGCCGGGGCCGCATCGCCTCCCCCGCGCGAATGCAGGGCTAATTCGCTCTAATGAGTGACGAGTTCCTTTCCGCCAGCAGCGCTTGCGAGGCGGCGCTACCCGACTCACGCGCGCCACCGCGCGCGCCGCACTCAATTGCGGGGCGGCTCGACTGTGAAATCGACTCATGCAGTAAGAAGCGCTCGACTTCCCGGGAAATATGTCTTAGTACAGCAGCATGAAATCAGACGCCCGTAACCGCGGCGTAAACTGCCCGCAGAGTCACCGTCGCGCTTAACGCCAAAAATCGACGTGCGAAACCACAGTGACCGAGGCGCGAGGCGGGCGGGAGGTTCGGTAAAGCGCACGGTCAGAGACGTAAATCAAGGCAATGGCTTCCGAAAATGCTGGCCCGAACAGCCATCACAGTAATTCGCTTTCGGCTCATTTTCCCAATCGCTCTCTAAGTGCTATCAGCATTCCATTCACTTTCGTCTTTTACTTTAATCGCGTAAAATTAGTAGTAGACGAAAGTTAGTTAAGCTACATAAAACGTCATATTCTATGATCACTGATACGATAACATTTGATAATATTTGTTTCTAGCACGTGTACTTCCTCTAATTATGTGTGGTCAGAATCCTGTTTTGTGCGTTCTTGGTCTATTTGTTATTTATTTGTTTGTTGTAAACGTATGCTGTCGTGGAACTGCCTCTACAGTGGAATCTGTAGTCTTCGTCCATCTGTCCGAACAACGCAGCGGGTACCGTAAGCAATTTTCAGCAAATCCGATATTCCAAAATGTCGGTCTGGCTGATATTGCGGTCGCCTTGAATTTCAAACCGATGTGTTTTAATGGAGGGGATATTTTTAAAAGACGTCTCCAGGACTTTCAATTTTTTTCTCAAACATGGCTCCATTTTTTTTTATTAAACTTTGTCTGAATATCGTAAATAGATTGACTATAAAAATGACGAAGGTCTCGGTTTCGTTGAAATATCTGATTTGTCGAAGCATTGCACAGTTCAAATTTTTTTTCGAAGTCTTCCTACAAGCATTGAATTTAAGATACATGATTTTTTCTTCTGATAGGATCGTTCTTTAAAATTAGATCTGTCAATATGACGTAACCATTTTTTGGTGAAATATGAATGTTTTGTGTAATGTTTGAGTGAAATAAAGTCCAATTTTACACACGATCTCAAAAAATGGCTTCATTATTTTATTAAATTGAGAAATGGTGGTTTGGCGCGAAAGGTAGCAGCTGGGAAGGAAGAGAGGCTCAACAACGGATAAGCTAGCCTCGCTAACGATATTATAAAACTAACTAGTGGAGGATGTGACTGTGTCATTGCTGTAGCACCACTAATTACCATTCGCTAGCTGCCCTTTTGCAAATGATGTAATCATCCAAGATGCGGGATTTTAGGGAGAATGCAAATCATTTAGTACATTCCTCAGAGGCAATATACCATTAGGTACCAATTTGTATATTTTGGCGGCTTAAATAATATAGCCTACAGACTTATACTTCAAATCTCAAAATGATGTGGTCACTTCAGTTTACTATTTTAAAAATGTATATAAATGGTTGTTAGCAGAGGTGTAGACAAGACTCGCATTAAAAAGTATACAACTCAAAAATTATACTTCGTTTCAGAACAAAACCCTGCAACTCAAGGTTAATAAAAAGCTTTAATCTAATTGTTAGTGCTCATAGGTAATTTAAATTGTAATAATAACAAAACAGTATGTATGGAAATTTGTTTTAAAATCATAATCCGGAAG
>BOPP01000046.1:5946937-6045537 GCA_017312745.1 Gryllus bimaculatus
GAGCCGGGAAGAGGCGGGGAAGAGCTGGAAAGGGGCGTGGAAGAACAGGGAACGGGCGGGAAAGAATCGGGAATAGGAGAAGAGTCGAGAAGTGGTGGGAAAATGGCTGGAAGGGTCAAGGAATAGCCGAAAAGGAGCGAGGATGAGCCGGGAAGGGTCAAGGAAGAAACGACAAGGGGCGGGGATGAGCGGGGAAATGGTTCGGAAGAGCCGGGAAGGGTCGGGGATGAGCCGGGAAGGGGCGGGGGAAAGCCGTGATAGAGAGGGAAGGGGGAGGGGCGTGCCTGCTGGCGCCGGCGCCCGCAAACGCCATTCTCGAACGGGACGCAAGGCCGCGCTCGCACAGGCGCCGAGCCTGCACGCTGCCAGCCATCGCAAGCGCGGGCCCTCGAGGCTATTTAAAAACGCCGAAGCGAAAGTGGACGCGATTTGGAAGGTTCAACCACGCACGGTCACTCTTTCGAGTTGGCCCTTCCCCTCGTGAGAGAGAGACACGCCAAGAGCACGCTCGCACTTCGAGATGCACGGCGAGACGAAGTAATATTTCTGGTGATTTCTTACCATTTTTGTCATTTTATTTACTTTATAAATCAGGACCGTCATCCTCGTCGAAACAGCGTATTTCTTAGCAGTTCACATTGGAACACACAACTTCCATTTCGCAATTAAAAACTTAATTAGTTCCAATTCAAATTTCAATACTAATTAATTTTTCTCTAAGCTGGTTTCGTAAACTAACAACATGTGTTTGGTATTTAAAGATCAACGAACCGTGTCAAAAGCAGAAAGAAAACTATAAGAAACCACGAAATTGGAACATTGTCGTTGGATATTCACGAAGTCCGTTAACTGTTTTGGAAACCGTGTAGCTTCAGCAGGGAAATGGTTAATATATTGAATGGTGAGGCCCTTGTGTTGTCTGTTTACGTGAAATGATAATAGCCTTGCATCATCTTTATATCTAATCGTTAATGCAAGGCCTTGAAAAACTCAGGACAAATCTGAAATGGAGATGAATCCAATGTAGGCAAAGAATAGCGATTGGCGTTTAAATACACGAGAACATACGAACCACAATGACAAACGTCTCTAAATTCTATTGTGATATTATATTTACATGGCATAAGTAATTATATTATCAATGAACACAATGGTGGTGCTATTAAGAAAAGTGAATCTGATGGCAATCATTACATCATACCCAAAAAATGTGAGGAGCACAAAAACATCAGAATGAATATAAATTCAGTGACAATTACATATATCGGTCATAATAGAATCAGGTTATAGGAAACGTTACATATAAACGCAGTTAAGACATGCTATACGAGGAATGTGAAAAATTAAACGACCTCGACACAATGCCTCAATCTACAACTTCGCAGGGCTGCCAAGCGTGACATGTATCGAATAACATTACACTAAGACTTGAAAATAGGCGCGCTCTCGAAAGATTATGCACTCCATCAGTAAAAAATTAAGTCTAAAATTATTAAAATTAACGATTGAAAATGTTATCAAAATTTGCAAAAGACGGCTTATCGACCACTCAACCACATACAGTATGGCAGATCTCAACACGTGGAAGGCGACAACAAAACAGCAACTGTCTTGCCTCTATAACTTAACTTCGGAAATATGCAGATTAACGATAAAGCATTGTCAATTAAAACGAATCCGTAACCTGATTTATAATGAATGTCTGCAAACTCTTCACGCAGGAATCGTGCGACCTTCAGAACCATTAGAATAATGTATCTGTCGCAAGAACACTTGATTTAATGAAATAGATATTTTCACAAATGATTGATTTCGCCTCTGATCATAACACAAAATAACACCTTGGTTAAGAACCGAAGAAAAAAGAGAAAAAAATTATTAGGCATACCTCGTCATCCACAACACAGCACTATCTTCACAAAACACGAACACTACACTCAGCACAGTAACAACAAAATGTAATGTCTCTGCCTCAATTTATCAAACACCGGACATACAAGTCTTGTGCGTAATGTTATATAACGCTCTTATGCAGCACTTAAGAGAAAAAGTAGGTTGGTTCAAGGATGAGGAACTGGTGTGGCTGTTACCAACACCAAACATAAACACAACACAGCTATCGGTCATGACCATTGCTACGATACGGTTATACTGCCTTTCTACGAACACTAAGACCTACGACATTCTCGGATTCCTCCTTTGGCACAAAACCGAACAGCAGAGCAGAAATAAACTCGCCACGCCTCGGGCTGACAGCAAACAACAGCTTACCTGCTCAGTCTTGCTAGTTGCTTGGAGGCTGTTTTATGCCGTCAGTCTTCTGTTGCAGTCTTTTCGTGAGGCACATGTGGCCGTAACGTGTGCGGATTGCACGTCACAAGTCTTAAATCATAGTCATAAAATCATGAAACACGTAATTTTCGATCTCATTGCCAGTCTTGTGAGTCGCACCAACCAAATCCCTCCTCCGCCATGTCTGCCTTTCGACTGAGCTCTTGTACACGCTGCGCTATCTAGCGGCAGAAAGGCAAAGTTGACGTACAGGACGTTTCAAAACTTGTTCATCAAAACTTACTCGTCTGATGTAATGAAGTGGATCATCAATAAGCAAGAAAACGTAAATTGTTCAAAATAGTTATTGGGACATACATGACGCGAAGGACAAGAGTTGTATGGGATGTTTTATGACGAGAGACCTCTCTTTGCAGTTTAAGCATCATCATATTGTGCTTATCGAAGTATTGAGCTCGTCCAGAGCCAAGAGATAATCTTGTTATGGAAGCGGTAACTTCATTTGTGGGGAGCCTGTATTTCCTCCATTGATAACACGACCTACTTTTCCTACCTGAGGTGCAGCAAACTTCCATCGATGTTACATGTAAGGCCAGGAATTGAAAGTAAGCATTTTCCCGCCACAATACGTTTCCATGCTTTTTATTTAGAATGCATCTAAGCAAGCAGGAGAGAACGGCGCAGTTCGACAGGATAAGGGGGTGGAAACGTCAGCCCTTCGAAAGCGGTCGAAGGGTGGGTTGAGGTCAACGCCCTCGTGTATCGGCTCGGCTGAAGGGATGATATCGACCCGCTACCGCGAGGCGCGGCGTGGCGCAAGTGCGGACGCGGGCGCGGTCGCGGTCGCCCGCTGCTCGAAACATGAAGGGCACATACTGCTCTTCTCCGCTCCCCTCTCCCCGCGCTGGAGCTACAATGCCGGCCCGCAGACGCCGCTCCGCTACGCCCGCGTTCTCGCCCGGCGTTCTCATCCCGCGCGCTCGCTCGCTCGCTCGCCCGCCCGCGCTCGCCCCGCGTCGCTTCGTCCGGTTTCGCCTCGCTTTCCCACGCGGCGGCAAGGACCGCTTCCCCCACCCCACACCTCGCTGGGCCGCGCCACGCCGCGCCGGTGAGACGTGATTCGGATACACAGCGCGATCTAGCGAGAAACGGGCAAACCACTTGCTGTGCCGAGCGCCATCTCGTAGCGTGTACTGGAACTCTCTCCTCTCTCCCAACCGGCCATGGCGCGAAGCGGCCGTGTTCATGCCGCTTGCTCCCACGTCTCTCGGGCGCTGTGTGAGCCGCGCACACGCGTGCGCATTCTTTCCGTTCACCGAAATAGAAACACCTCCCCACACCCTCCTCGTAGACCTCGATATAGTGCCCTCCTGTGGCCCGCGTGATGCGTCGATATCAATGTTCACATCCAGGCGTTTGTTATGCAGGCCCACCTCTCAACCTTTTGGGACCGTCCGCTTAACGATGGACAAATGATGGACTGCGGCCAACTGGGCCTCGTGCCTGACTCTTCGGGTCACAGCCTCCAAAAATGTTTAACGTACGGGCAACGCATATGTCAAGGACGAGTGTTCATAGACGCTTCGATGTGACACTATGTACGACAGAACACGTTTCATGCTTCTCAACTTCTCAACAGTTTAGTTCGGCGTGGTGCAGATATCGTAATCATCACGGATGTATAAGCCTTCTGTCAAATCCTTTTTATTACGCACGCTTCATACCCGTCTTTACGTCTTAAGAAATGCACCGGCCAGGGGTGGATTAGAGCACTAGCAAAGCACCCCAAACCGTGATTAGGGACCCGCTGGATAGAAGCCCTAAATAAGTTTTAAACAAAATATATATTAATTCATGTATATTATCAAATACTATAATACTAATTTTACGATTTCCAAATCTTATTTCTTTTCACATTTTTGATACGTATGATCAGTTTTTTAATATCAATCGTCGTCCCCTAAAAATGAGGTGCCTAATTAAGGATAGCCGCTGGGGGATGTCAACCCCCTGTTAAAAGAAGCATTAAAGAAAATTTTCTAATTGTGTCTAAGGTAAACTAGTCGTTTTGTAATGTTATATTTGCTTCATACATTTTATAAAATGATATTGTTTTTAACACACTTTTCTAGTCCTATTTATCTTAATATTTCTAAAAATTATGTATATAGATATCCCAGACCAGAGGAGAATAAACAGAAACATGTTGAGAATAGCAAAGCAAACAGTTAATTTGATTAGTCGACAATCGAGTATGTGTTATATATAATATTGATGGCACTTCCACAAAAAGTCCCTTCTAGAATTTACCTCGCAAAACCTATATTCGTAACTACGCAGGGAAAGCGCGAGTGACATGTAAAGAAATGTTCTCAGGATCCCTTAGTCAACGACTTTCCTGACATTATCTTTCTTAGCGAAACTGCGATCCACACTCGTTCCGTGTTGTCTATGTTGCGTCCACAAAGGTGAAAATAATTTAAACTAAATGAAAGTTTATTACAAAGGTCGTGGTATTGTGCAGATGGGAAAGGAAAATATTATTACAGGATATGGGAATAAATCAAAATGATCATTGTGAATACTTAGGATCAATAAGGAATTGATATTTTTTAGTTACTACATTATCTATACATTTTATTTGTCTTGGTTAGTTGATGTGGCCTAATACTTCCCAGTTTCATATCATAGAATTAGTTTACTATCATTTAAATTTGAAAAGTCATTATGTGAAATTCAAAACGAAAAACAAAATTATTGATTCTTTCACCTTATGGGTTTGTGAAAACGAAACACATGTTAACTCATCAAAAAGATACACAATTACACGGCTACAGTATGCATTGAATTTTTAGTACGGAAAATAACTGAAGTTCATGGCTCAAATGAAAGCAGTATTCCTATGATATATGCGAAAATCTGTTGATTTCTTTCGTATCCCAGCCAGTCAACACAACTTGTCTGCATATTTGCATTGGAAGCCTTACGTTCCTATATTTTCGATGTGATTCCATGTAATTACTCATCAGTGTGACGCCAGCAATACTTTTCTGTGTGCATAGTAGCAGGATTTCGTTTAGTAGTTGGAGTGAATGCTCTAGGATCCGCGACCTTGCGGCAGCAGCACATGGAGCATCAGCGTGACATTCGAAGTTGTTAAAAGCATTTAAGAAGAAAGACTGGAGTGCAGGCGGATACAATGAAGCATGTAAATAATTGCCTTCATTAAGGGTGTCCAACTTGTAAGGCCTCAAGGGCCACAACTAAAACCTTTTATATGGTTGCGGGCCATATTTTCTTTACTTGGACGATCCACACGTAACCCCATATTGTTAATCACGGCAGTATTCCGGCTGCTCTTAAAGGGGGGTGGAACCATGCGTGATATTAGGCCACACCATAACGCAGTGAAACACATTGGGATAATTTTGAATTTCTAAATTTTCGAGAAAAGTCTTTAAATCTAAACTTAACCTTTTTTTACATTAAGGGGGTATTGATCTCGAGAGTGCGCATGCGCTAGACACGATGTTCTCGCCCGACATGGATGCAAGGGACATTCACGTTTGACTAATAACACTTTGCGGGCCGCAAGCGGCTAGCGGGCCGCCTGATAGTCAACCAGGCCGATATCTTCCTAACGAGATTTCTTAAAAAAGTGTGGGCGAAATGTGTTGTTTAGACCTCTTAGATTATAATGTCGCTGTTTTCTCCTACCTGGCCTCGGACACTTGTATTACAGAGAATGTATCAATATAAATATAAATACATAAATAGTTGTCCTTAAAAGTTTCAGCATTCTATTCATCATACATTTTGGAAGCAATAAAACAGAGCTTGTGTAAAGCACAATTCTTTCATATAAAAATAGAAAAATGTGCGAGTAAAAACTATACTTTCTTGCCTTTATAAAGACCATCTCACCCCCCCCTCAAAAAAAAATCGAAATAGCGAAAGCTTAACTAACTCCGACTCGCCCTTTAAACATTCATTCTCCTTAGGCCGGCACTGTATTCACAGCACCCTAATCCAAATCCTTCCATTCTCTCAGTCTATTCAGCATCGGCACATGTGATGTTATTCCACCGCCTCCTACTGAAAAACCTAGTCTCGAAGTAACACGGGCTGGATGAAATCTCGCAGGGTATCAGATCCGAGGGTCGTAGAAGATCCCTGCTGTAAAGGTTCACAATTAAACAGGTAGTGAATAATCAGAAATGTCTTCGAAACCATTTCACCGCCCGCGTTTTCCCACCGTTCTGCTACTGAATCGTTTCAGTAGTCAATGACCTTTCCATTCCGCGTCGTCTCGCGAACAACCAGGGATGCAACATCGATGTCAATCGATTTCAAATCATGGATGCTTCTATTAAAACATCGACTATTTAACACCGATTTATTGACGCGCTTTTTTTTAACGAATTTCATTGGGACCGCCATTTTGAGCACAACGATTTCACGTGGTTGATATTTTATTTTAAATGAAAAATATACCAAAATGAAAAAAAAACTTCAATAATGAATTGAACATTCTTCAGGCCGAAGTGATTAAAAGTGAAAAATTAGTTAAGATCGGGCCAAAGACCCTCGGGGTTTTTATCGTCGATTCATCATTATAACCCTTATGCACATTTAAGCGTCATTGGTGCGTAAATAACTATTAGAAAAATATACATAAAACGATCTAACGATCTAATATTGAGGTGTAGATAGAATTGAGGAAGAAATCTCTATCTTCTCCACTAATCTTTATTATCCCTGATGTCACCGCGCTGAATTAGCTCGAAAACCAGTACTTGTGTCTGTCGTTGTTGCCTTCGACATGACGGCTCTGAGCAAATCGGTAGCCAATGTTTTTTGGATTTTATTATTATAATCAACGAGCAAATCATCGGCTTTGCTCAAAGCCGCCTGACGAAAACGCCGCATTGACACTTGGTGCTGATTTTGAAGCTTGATTTTTCACGAAATGGCAGCATTTTTTAAATAAAATCTAAATATATTTGAAATTTAAAAAATAAAGTTTAATTGAAAAGATCGTTTATAATCGTAATTGTTAATTGATGTATGGGTTACTCAGCCTAAAATTAATCGATTTAATTGTGTTTATTAATCGTGATTAGATATGATCGTATTAGATATGATCGATTGTCGTACTAACTGGAATTCATCCCTAGTAACTAACTGACGAATAAAAAAATATAATCCACAGATTTAGTATACCGGGACAAAATGCCCCCGAAATGCAATACAGTTTTTTCGTCTCAGCGAAATGTCAGACATAACCGTTAAGTAGAGATCCTAGCAAGCAATGACAGCAATAGGGATCCTAGCGAGCAATACGTGAGTCGGTTGTTGTAGAAATGGTTGTCTAAGGTGTTACCAAAAACACAGTGGCCAAAACACCTTTTTTCTTTCATTTTTTCCGCGGTAACTTTCAGTGTTTGACGACAGCTAATATTAAATTCTCGGCTATCTGCCAGACGCCGCGTCGTTGGCTGGGAGGTCGACGTGACGCAAGCAGTGAACTGCCCTGAGGAAGCCGGCGACATGTCAGGCGAAACGTGGCCTCCCAGCCAACGACGCGGCGTATCTCGGATAGCCAAGAATTTATGGTAATGAGCCGCGGAAGCTTACGTGTACGGCATCTAATATTTTCCCAGCACATATAAATGGTGAATATCTTTCAATAGACAAAAATCAGAGCGCATTTCGAACAGAACATTTTGAAAGGTCCCTTGTAAGAGGAGGTTTAACTTCAAATAAACCACATATAGACTTTTATTCCACATTACAGATTTAAACCAGAAATTCCCAAACTTGTTCGTTCTCTTTTAAAACATTTTTGGAAGCCATTCATCGTCGTTCCATTAATTTTTTGAATCCATCCCTTTGTTTTTCTGTAATAAACAGCATACGACATAATGACGATAAAAATAATTATACATATGAATGGCTAAACAAGAATTAGAAAAAATATTAACATTTAAAAAATATTAGACTAATGTTATTTTCTACAATTATAGACTTATATTTTTACAGAAAATAAAGAAGAAATATGAGATTTTTGGAGCTTCATATAAGAAAACGATTAATTATAAACTTCATTTTTATACTTTGTATTCAAATGTATATTAATTATATCAAGCAGTTACCGAAGCATATGCGGCTTTCAATCATCTATCGAACCTTTCATCATCACTAGCCCCCTTAAAATTTCATCAGTCCTCAAGGTGTCAGTACATGATATAAACAATAAATAGCAAAATCGTTTAATAAAAACTAACACACATTGAAAACAGGCACAGAAGTTTCCGTTTAAACATATTCCTGCGCTTTGAAAAAAAAAAGTATGCAACATAGAATTTCAAAATAAAATAAACACGAAATAAATAAATCTATATTATAAATAAAATGTGTGTCGCACGTAGACGCAATAACTACTCGACCGATTTCGCACATTTCGTTCTTAATAATAATGGGATTGTTTAAATAATGGTTTAAACTAAATCGGACAAGTATGGACGTAGTTGATTTATTATTATTATTATTATTATTATTATTATTATTATCATTATCATTAAGGATATGATTTTTATGCCCCCAAAAATCTTGAAATATGTTTTTAAAAATGCATTTATGACCTAAAAATTCTCAAATATGCACTTTAATGTACAATTAAAATTAACAATATTTCATTTCCTTCATTAACCTTTCTTGATAAACTTCGGGAGAGGGATGCTTGGAATGAAAAGATATATTTTTAAGCAAACAGAATATAATGTACCTTACTTCGAGGTATATATAATTAAAGTAAATTTTCCCCTTAGTGAAGTACTTTGTATTTCTTGTTGTATTTCGTCCGCTGGTTTAAAGAAAATATGACATCAAGAAATTTCCTACATTTGCAGAAGTATTTTATCATCTACAGAATAGGAAAAAACGCGAACTGTGACAAGTTCGATGAATGTTCACAAATAAATATATCGTATGCGAAGTTGAAGCGTTTTATAGAAGACTCTATTTTGGCAAAATATGCAAAATATGCCCTTTTATTTATACGAGTATGCACCAACAGGAAAAATTTGCACAAATATTCATTAACATATTAATCTACGTAGCATCCAATAATAACCAAATGTCAACAAATTTCATTTAGCTACGACCTGAAGCAACGGACAAAAGTATGCAAAATCATATAAATCCGTCTCCTAGTGATTATTTATGGTATTGATGATTTTTGACGACTCAAGCGCCCCTGAACTCCATGCAACCTGCCGCACGGTCAGGAATTAAGCCCGTCTTCACAGCATACAAGTATTCCACCTCTGCGATTGTGAAACATCGGACGAAATTATTACAATTATTTGAATCTCCAAGATAGATATTAGCTTAGAGATGCTTCCAAGATAGTGTCTTAGCGAACGCATGCCCAAATTTGAGGAATAACGTTACAACAATAGGATGTTTGACAACCATGTTCACACAAGGATATAGAACAAACCAATTCTCGCGACAATTTCTTTCATCTATTGGAATTTTTTCACAGAGTAGCGTAAAACGTGATTTACGTTCACGTGACCAGTAGTATGTGATGTGAAATAACCTCCAATAGCGAAGCATTTTCGGGATCACTACAACGTAATGAAGTAATAATTTAAATCTGGGTCGTTTGCTATAAATCATCAAGGAAACATATTTTCGAATGAAGAAACTATTCGTCGCGAAATTTCGAGTGCTTTTTGTGCTTAACTTCCCTGCTGTAGCTGGCCCCTTTCTGGATTTGGAGGGGAAATGAGAGCGGAGCCAGGGGAAGTGGTCCGTGCTCGTAGGATCGCCGTGCTTCGCAAGTAGCTCGCGCGGGCGCCTTTTGACATGTAGGCATTAGAAGGTTAAGTGGAGGACAGATGTGGGAGACGCAGGCTCTTGGCCGCCACCCGGGAGGCCGGGGCGGCAGGGGCGGCAGGGGCGGCCGGGGCGCCGCGCCGTGGCTGGAAGGGCGTATCGACGGCGAACCGACGACTATCGGACGCTCAGGCCCAGCCCTTCGCTCCCTCCGAACGGCTTACGTGGCTCGACGTATCAATTTATGTCGCTGATCGGGAGGGCCTACAGTTCCACTCCCGACGGTGGCAGGATGCTACCGGCAGCTAGAAAGCTAGGTCGGCTTCAGTCGCAGTCTACAAGATAATTCTAGCGGCCAGCTGCTCTGATCGGTAGTTTTCTCTATCTCCGATCAACACCACGCGAATGCCGGAATAGGTCCCTCATAAACGGGCCATAGATCGCACGCTACCTTACTTTCCCCTTTCTTGTCCTATCCTTTCCCATACTCAAACACATTTACACTTTCATGCACTAAACTACACTAAACCTAGACGGGAGCTTAGAGCTTGTCCCGGCTGGGATGGTGCCACGCTGGTGGGAGATATCTGATTGGGAAAAACCCCGCTAGTGGATGAGTAAGTCAGCGCCGGATCTTGCCATCCAGCGTGGGAAGATCACCGCCACCTCCCGCGATACAAACACATGTGCTACACTTACGGGACTAATGACCTTAGCAGTTGACGCGCCGGGAATCCCTAATAAATTAAACAATCAATCAATAAATCTCTCCCCGCGCATGCGACCCAGATCTGCTCATCCACCCATCATCCGAATATCTGCCCCGATGTGAAAGAAAACAGATTGTTGAAGAGTGCGGTCGAACAACAGGGCAAGGGTCGACTAGAGCAAAACTGAGGTTTTCAGTTGATCATCAAGACTCAAGCTCTTCAATCAGGTCTCAGAGTATGTTTCGTCGAAGAACGGCTAGATAGCGTGAGATGCTCAGTTCAGCTAAATGAGTCGTGTGTAGTGTATAGTTGAGATATGTTAGTTATTATTATTATTATTATTATTATTATTATTATTATTATTATTATTATTATCATTTTTTAATCCTTCGTCCGTTACGTTTACTCGTTATTCAATTGTTTCACAGACAACAGATATGATAATTAGGGCATTCTCTTGTGTTATTTGTAAAAAAGGCAAGATCTGTGATGCAATGATTTTTTCTGGTTATGGACAGTTAAGTGGAACAATGGAAGACGAGTACAGTTTGTCTTATGTGGGTGGTATATTCTGGCTAGTCTATTATTAATTTCCTCCTCTGAACAATTTCATACGTGGCTCTTGTTCCACAGCGTGCTTCAAATATTAAGTTAATTTTTAGAAATGTATGTTCCGAGAAGACTATAGTTGTCAAGAAATATTTTACTCCACAAGAATAACATATTCTGAACACTTCATTTTTACATTTCTCCAAAATGTGCGCTGAAATACACATGTTTGTTATAATATGATCAATCCATAATAAATGTAAATATTATGACAAGTAATATTATTATTTGTCTTACTGCTCGTGAAAAGATTGCCTCACAAATGTAGGCATTGTCGAACATATTAATTTACAAAAATAAATAATGGTTATGGTCATGTTTTTTTTGTGTTCCAGCTTAACTCTTCAACGTGGAAATAACGCCAAACATACAATACGAATTCTTCTGCCGAAAAGTAGCGTTTCTTCGCTGTAAGACGTGTATACGTAGTAAGAAAGAAAGTGAACATTTCAAAACTATTTATATTAAAGAAATAATCACGACGAGGGTGATGAATAGCGCTACTCTGTTTGCATTATTTGGAAACAAATATTTAAACTAGTGTTGTTACAACAGCACATACTTTCTCGCAATATTATGATGTTATAGTTATGTAATGTTTTAATTTCTGCCTTTCTTATATAACTTGATTCCGTAAATAAAGGAAGTGTGAAAAATAGATTTTGTATTCAAAATTGTAAATGAAAATATATTTCTGACAGTGAATTCAGTGTATAAGGTATTCAGTGTATTTACGAACATATCCTATGTGTATTTTCGCTTTTAAATATTCTGCGTAAGCGCTGTGCGAGGAAGTAAAATAATGAAACGTAATTAAATAATATACGATCCACCGGCGGCTGAGGCAGCAGCATAGACGGCTGCTTTCGCAGCAGCGGGTTGTTGCCAGCGCTGCTTTAAAGAAATGGGGATATACAGTTACTTGGGATATACATTTTACAACGCAGTAACACTGACAGCTTTTCCAAACAAATACAAATAGTTCGGAATGTATATAATGGTAATTTTTAAATATTGTAGTAATGTAATAATATTCTCCAAATTTGCTCCTTTTCCACAAATTAAACGTTTCTGCTTTTCTGAACATGTAATGCTAAATGCTCCATACGTTTTCACACCTCAAATCACCAAAAAATCCCAAATTCTCATTACTAATCAGAGAACAAAATTGCGTGTCCATCTCTTGACACTGAATAAACAAATATTAATAAATAAATTAAACAAAGCCTCATAATGGTTCCGTGTTAATGTTCAATAAGAAGAAGAATTCCAAAAAAATTACATTTCATTATCTTATCTTGTCACCTTTAACAATGAACTTCTCAAATATGCATTGCTCCATTGTTTCCCACGGCAGCATACGGTGGTAATATAAAATTAAAGTTAAAATATTCGTACAAATTTACGGTACTATTTTTTTTAATTTTTTATGTTAAATATTAGAAATAATGATAATATAATCCGAATTCATCCAATTCAAACGATACGCTTGTGGTGCATACCTGTGGTGGCCGTTGAGAGTGCGAATAACAGAAGTGATTTTCGTAGCTGAACTGCGGTTTGTAACGAGGGAAAAACGTTAAATTGCGAACTCACCGCAATCATTACTGGAGTGTTGTCCCCTTCCCTTGTTTCCTAGTAATCTGGTTGATACCAACATAAATCCAATTTTTAATAGGAGACCCTGTCTGGTTTCAGTGCGGAGAGACTTTCCTCTCGCAGTCTATCTGTTAATAACATTAATTCGGCACCGGGAATCAAAGTCGTCAGCAATTTTCAAATATAACCTTAACTTTATGTGTTAACTACTTAAATGCTTTCCTAATGCCGAGACTCCGGCAATTACCATTGTGACGTGAATATCAGCTGGGACACCGAGAAAGAAAGCAAGACCAAGAAGAAGAGGAGAAGTAAACGAAGAAAAACAGGGGAGAAGAAGAACGAAAATAACTACATGAAGAAGACAAGAAATAGGAAGGATAAAACAGAGAAGAACTAGAGAAAAAAGAAGAATGAGAAGTCAGAGAAGCAGAAAGAGAAAAGAAGAAGAAAGTGAAAAGAGGGCGAAAAAGAGGCGAGGAAGAACATGAAGGATACAAAGATGAAGAAGCGGCAAAAGGAGTAAGGTCGAGAAAAGATGTGAAATATTTTTTTTATTTATTTATTTTTTTGTTTTTGTTTTTTGCTAGGACATTACACTTTAAATTAAAATTTCAATACTATCAGATTGTTTGTATCAGGTTGTGCGCTACCAAAATATTAAGGATTAGCGTCAATTCCGAAAGGGTAGGGAAGGTATTAAAAGATATAGTTGAAACTTCATTCAAACACACGAGGTCATTGAATTTTGAAACAAAATACGAAAGGAATACTAGTAGGTGTAGATTGACTCAGTCAACAGAGAGGAACTTTTCAGAACAACAGAGAATAGGGAAACAAGAATAAAGAACCATTGGAATCTCGAAATCGAATTTGTGCACCAACGAGGAAACGCACAGGAAACGACTAATCAAGGATATTGTCCAAAACTAGCAAAAGACATTAACATACCAATTTGCATTTACGGCAACTTCATTGACGGTGTAGTAAAACAGGTCTTAACATTGAGCGAGAAAACAACACTTTATCTAATGTACGAAATAACGACTTCATTGAGATTTTTTTCAGTTAACAGAGTTTCGCAGTCCTTCTTGCATCATATCTTCCCCAAACCGAAACCTACGAGTCATCATCTCTGTATGACACGATTTGCATTGCAAGGCCAGTAGCCTTCTGCGTGCTCCAAAGTGGGTCGGGAAATACTGTGTCGGTTTATCTTTTTCTGATATAATATCGATCATGTATTGCAAGTTTAGTACGAAACCGTTATAAGCATTTTAAAGATGATTCGTATTATACAATAATTTACTTCATACTTTCTCACTATAATCGTTAAGCTTTGCAAATACGTATTGTAATTAAATATCTTAAATTTTAAATCGTCTGAATGATCACGAAGAACAATAATTAAGAATCTTGAACGTTAAGTTATGGATAGTACTTGAATATGTTGTTTACAAGCGTATAATTCACAATCCAACGAGTAATAGTTAAGTACAAATTGTTATAATATCACAGTTAATTGCTAATTGAATGTTGAATAACCACAAATCAGTTTTTATTGCCCCTTCATAAGCGATACTTCATGGTTGTAGCAAGGATGTGTCATAAACTATTTGTGCTCTTCAACATTATTAATTGGGTTTCCTCAATAATAATGCTAATGGTAAAGTATTTCAATTATTTTAAATAAATCATTTAACCACACTGTTACACAACAGTGGATCGAAAGTATTGGAACAAGTTTTTACAAAAACAATTATTTCGTATATTGTGTCTCTTTATACTAATCATTGTCATGAATACACTAATAATCATTGTTCATTGTACGTATGTATTTGGCGCGACAGCCAGTCGGCAGGCCTATCGGCAACGTCCCTACCTCGCGGCCATAGGTTAAAGGGGTACGTGTGGTTAGCACGTAGACATCCCCACGCCGTATTCCCGTCTGGGAAGAGAATTTTCTCATCGTCACACAGCAACATATAGTGGAACATTGCAAGGAAAACGCACACTATAGTCTTGGCTCGACCATGAATCGATCCCGGGGTCGCGTAGAATCATTACTTATTACTTCTCAAAATTGTCACCTTCCTTATCAACACTTTGATTTTACCGTTTGGCAAAGGAATCTGTTGAAAAAATCAGTGTCAAGTCCGTGACTCCATATCCGGAGATCACGCTGAACTTCCACATGGGTTTAGAACTACCTACGACCCAAGTGCTTATTCAAAGGCCTAAATGGAAGTCAGAGGCTGTGAAGTCCAGGCTGACGGTAGGAAGATCGAGATCATCCCAGTACGAGCGCCGCATCAGATTTACGTGAGTTGTTAGCTGCATGTGAATAGGCATTGTCGTGTGGAGAGACATTCAGGTCGCTGATTGGAATCGTGTCTCGCATGCACTCCAGTTTGTGACCGTAACTGGTGGCTTTCACTGCCTATCTCTTGGAATTAACGGACGTGCTCCCAAGAAACAGTTGCAACAACTTATTTCGCAAATGGAGTAGTTTTGAATTTTTTGGATGGTGGGAATGATTTTTTATTTCAACGCTATTGTAGCTTGCTTTGTCTGACATAATTTGCATCACATAATGCAAATCCTAAAATCATATCCGAGATGCAGGAATGTTACTTCTTTCTCGTTAAACCAAGTGATTTCCATCTCTTCGAGACATTAAAGACGCATTGGATGATTCAAACCCGCATGTGATAGACAGCATGCAGTTCACATGAGACTACGAAGACATTACCTCCATATATTCCTAGCCGAACAGAATGACATTGTTGGGAAGTAATACTAAGGGGTAGTGACTTCCTAATATGTTTCAGCGAATGAGACTGTCAAATAAATTGTTCTTAATACAGTTATTGTTACCGTGCTTTATGATGCGCCCTCGTAATTGCAACACAAACATATTCTTTTATGAACCTCTTCAAACCCAAGGGCTGTAATTCACATGATTCTTGTCCCGAGATATTTAATGCTTGATTAGTATTGTTGAAGAAAATTCAGCAATATATTATATTTTCTCAATTATTTAAAAAATACTTATATGTATTTAGAAAGACTTGCTATATTGACAGTACTGATTATGTTAAGTTACAGACTTGGTATAAAGGCCATAATGGAGTTGAAATATGAACAGATAAAAGATGTAAAAATACTAAAGGCAGTTAACAACATTATTTACTTATTGTTTTTACAAAAATACTAAATTACATTGAAAATATCACCGAAAGTGTGTTAATTAACACACTTTCGGTGATATTTTATTTCGTTATTTAATAGAAACGTTTTGGAAACTACAAAAGAAAATATCCAATCTCAAACAAATTGGAAATAAAATTCTGGACTATTTCCCAAGTGACTTAATTTTTGTTACTCAACAGTCAACATGAACAACAAATGTCATTTCAATTCAGTAACCCGATGACGTTAACATTGTGAGAAGTACGAAGACAAAGTAGAAGTGATGAACAGGTAGGATAAAAGGCAAAACGTCTTCCGCATCTTTTTTCCTTTGTAATGGGCCGTGGTTTGTACATAGTTGTCTCAGAGGTTTATTAGCAAGAGAAACTGGGCATCCGTTGTAGAACAACTTGCAAAATGGCATGTTCTCAGAAGTAGTTGCTTAAAAAAGAATTGAGTATTGATCAATCTTTTGGCGTCATTTGAATATTCCCAACAAATTGAGAATACAAACTAGTTACAGGTCAAATGTTGCAACTTCTAAGTACACTGTACTACATATGAACTACAGTATTGCTAAGTAACTTCTCCTTTGTGCTGTTAATATGATGCTAGAATGCCACTTGCTGAAAACGATTATCAGCTTACTTAAAAAATATCAAAAAGGATGCTACACCACTTGGGTTGTAAGCATCTCTTATAGAGGAGAGATACAATTAATTCGTGAGAGCTCCTCCAGACTCCGTGAGACTGCTGAATAAGATTTACCTTATATTTTTAATTGCTTTTCTAATTAGAAATTAAATATGTTCATATTTAAATATGTGAGTGATACAATTAGTGGATGGGTGCTCCTGTAACTCACATAGATTTGATTTCAGCTGACAATTTCAGTACCTCTAGCAGGCTTTAAAAACTAGTAGTTCACCAACGATTTCTTGATTTTTACCATTTACTTTATTCGTTAACGTAGTTACCGTTTCCAACCACTAACCACGAGATACATTATAAACAAAGGGCTTTGGGTTCTCGTGGATCTTTGAATATAAAATAGATTTCTCTGCTGTCAGCCTCATTGGCGTAGTCAATTTTATTTCTTCCCTCACTGTTAAACAATTACTCCATTAATGATTTTCTGCTACTTTCCTTCTGTTCAATTCGTTTATTCATTTAACTTCATCGACTTCTCATCACTGAACATACCATGAAACCTGTTGACTCGACAGACGGCCTTGGCTTCCAGTCGCCGTAGAAGGGTTGTCCAACTGGCGGCCCGCGGTGCCAGTTATTGTGGCCCGCGAAAGGTTATTAGTCAAAAGTGAAACTGTCTTGCGTCCTTGTCGTACACCAACTGCCTGCCTAGCGGACGCGCCCTGACGACGTCAACGCCCTCAGTGAAAAATAGGAGAACTTAATATTTAAGGATTTTTTTTCTAATAAATTCAGAATTTCGAAATCATCCTAATGTGATTTACTGAAGCCCTTGGTTCCATCTCCCCACCCCCACCTCCGTGTTCGAGCAGCCGGGTAATTTGCCGAGATTAACAATACGGGGAAGTTAGGTGTGGATTGCTTGAGTAATGAAAATACGGCCCTCAAACATATTACAGTTTTAATCGTGGCCCTGGAGGCCTTTCAAGTTGGACATCACTGCCGAAGAATATAAGGTAAATTCTCTGCTGTCAACTTCGTTGCCCTAGTCAATTTCAGTTCTGCCTTCAGGGTTGAGCGTCATTGATTTTCTGCTACTTCCCTTTTGCTCAATTCGGTTACTAATTTATCGTTCTCAACTTCTAACTACTAGACACATCGTGAAGCCTAGACCGAAAACCTTCGTTCTAGTCTTCGTAGCAAATACTCGTAAGATAGTTCCTCTGTTGTCAGCTTGAAACCTGTTGCCCAGAGGGCCTTGGGTTCGAGGCTGCATGGCGCCCCCGGCGCTGACCCGCAGCTGCCACTGACCCGCCCCACGCGCCAGGCCCCGAGGCGCCGAGCGATGCGTGAGCGAGGCACGCACGACCCCGCCCGCGCGTGCGTGCGGGTCACGGGACGAAGCGAAGCGGGGCGAGACCAAAGCGGAGTTACGAAATGAATGGAACGGCGGCGCGGCGGGAGGCGTGGGAGGGCTGACGCCGGCGGGCGCCGCTTGGGGCGCCACGGGCGCGGCGGCGGCGGCTGCGCGCGCTCGCGCCTCCGCCCTGCCTCTGTCCCGCCGCAGACGCCCCACCGGCAGGCCGCACAGTAGCAGTCGCTGCAGCAGCAGACCCTTCGCCCCGCTAACCGCCGCCAACCACCACCGCCGACCGCCATGTCTCTGACCGACCCAGTTGCCTTCGCCAAGGACTTCGCCGCCGGAGGTATCTCCGCCGCCATCTCCAAGACTGCGGTCGCGCCCATCGAGCGGGTGAAGCTGCTGCTGCAGGTGCAGCACATTTCCAAGCAGATCTCAGCAGATCAGAGATACAAAGGTGGGTGCTCGGGCATCGATCGCCTCCCGGCGCGCCCTTCTCCCTTCCCGCGCCGCGGCCCTTCGCCGGCCCGCCTCGCCCCCGGCCCTTCGATCCGGCAGAACATCCAGGTCGCGCCCCGCGCCCGCACCCGCTCCCGTCGCCGAGTGGACCCGCCGAGCGCCTGGATCACACCCAAAACTGCATTTAAAGTACTACGTTTAACCTCGATGTTATCAGCGGACGAAACTATACACACATACGCATTGCATAGGATTATAAAACTCGCAGTAGCTTTTTAATAGGGTGGAAATTCTTTGTGGCTTGGAGTCATCGTTCAGTAATCTTCACCGCTACCGCAATATCCGCTGTATCCAGACCACTTGAAACAACTTTCGCACTTACTATGCTCAAGCGTTTCCGGAGATACGTAAAGACACATTTCCTGAGGCAAATCGTAATCGAGGAAGAGCTACGCGCGTATGTAATGAGCTCCGAATGTCTGCGCCGCCCAGGGCGCGCGCGGGGAGCAATGGCGGCTGGTCGCGCCGGAAGCGGCCTCCGACCGGAAGCCCAGCGTTCGCGAGGCGTCCCCAGGAGCTTTCCGCGAGGCGCGAGGCGGCGACCGGAGCCGTCGCCAGGCACCCGGCGTCCCCACCGAGGCTCCGTCCGGGCGACGCCGATCTGGGTCATCGATCCAGGGCGAACCTGGACTCGCGTAATGGCGGACGCCTCGCTCCTCCCGGCGGCGGGGGAGGGGGTCGACTCTCGAATAACACCTGCGCACGTATTGCAAAGCTTCATTCCATGGAAAACGGACGCTTTAATTAGGATAGACAAAGATAAGAAATGCCTTGTGCCTGGAATTTTGGTCATAAAATCTCGTTATTTTCTAGCTAAATTTTATACATTCCAGCGGGAATATTCGGAAGAACTCACGGGGGAGGGGTTCGACTCTCGAATTACACCTGCGCACTCGCCGTTATTGCAAAGCTTCTTCCCAGGGAAAACAGACGCTTTGATTAGGGTAGGCAAACATAAGAAATGCCTTGTGTCTAAAATTTTGTTCATAAAGTTTCGTTATTTTTTAGCAAAATTTTATACATCCCAGCGGGAATATATGAAAGAACCTACAAGGGAGAGGGGGGTTCGACTCTCGAATAACACCTGCGCACTTATTGCAAAGCTTCATTCCAGGGAAAACGGGCGCTTTGATTAGGATAGCCAAAGATAAAAAATATATTGTTGCCTACAAGTTTGGTCACAAAATCTCGTTTCTTACTAGTAAAATTTATACATCCCGGCATGAATATTCGGGGGAACTTCAGTTGAAGATACTAACGCTGGAGTACTTATTACGGGCTTTATCGTTACATTCAACAATGAAAATCACTAGAGAATTTGAAACACGTGTAATTCCATTTTATACAATAAAATTCGATTTTTCTTATCCTCCACACTACAGTAATTCATATATCAAAGTAGTTTTAAATAAAATGTGACAATATTATTGAACTTTACAACAATAACGTTTTCAGATTTCGGCATGTACTTTCAGTCTCAGAAGAATGTAGAAAATACAAAATGAGTCGCAGCAGAAATATTTCAAGAGTCTACATATTTCAGCACATAATTCCATCTATCAGGTTACGAGAGCATTTAAATAAAATTTGGAAATAGTTTAAACATATAATTAACATTTTACAATATTACTATCAAGTAATTCTTTGGCAGTTATGTTTCAAAAAATTAACAGAATGTATCGCCACAGTTGACGTATTCTGAGAATTTCTAGCTAAATGTTTTTCAGTGTAGATAGTATATCAGAGGAGTTCTAAAGTAAAACAAAATCATTTTTATTGAGCAATTAAGAGGGAATCGGTTGATCATACCCTTCCCCACGTAATGTTTGAAGGATTAGCACCATGTTTTAATATTTTTAAATTTTCTACTTGGTCGGCAATTTTGTCGTATCGTACATACGTGTTAAAACTATTAGTAATAGTCTATTAAATAATTTGTAAATTACATAAATTACATAACAATTAGAATTAGACATTGAAAGGCTACTTGATAATTCTGTAATGTTGTTGTATTGTTATGTTAAGCGTGTAAATAACTGAATTAGCGATTTAAAAAATATTAAATATTTAAAAAATGTTACGTTGTTTAAAAGATGGAATTCCAGTTGTATAAATAAATCTTTCGAAAAATGAGAACGGATACGGCGAGGATTACTTAAAGACTTGTTGGTTCCCAAGGTTGAATTCCAAGAGTCAAGTTAGATCACGAATTGTTGAGTTAAATCGGGATGATAATGTTTGTATGAATGAGTCTAAGGGGTCTACGTTAAGCCCTTTACAGATTTGTAAGTAGGAAATGAACCATCTCGCTTTTGCTCATGCAGCTACACCTCTTGCTTAGAGCTCAGTCGAAAATATTGTTGATATGTTGAAAGTTTGGGCCTAAATCCATTCTGGTAAGAAGGGATGGAATTAACAATTTGTTGTCAGCATGTTGTGAATAAATTTCTTAAAATGTTTTGGTAAGTTGCAAGTATACTAATTGGCCACAAGCTGGGCAGATTGTGGGGGCCATTTCCGAGTATGTGGAACAACAGACTGCTGCCCGTCTTCCAGATAGTAGGAAAATAGGCTATTCGGTTGAATTCGTTGTAGATATCGGTTATTTCTGGGATAGTAGGAGAGCTGAGCTGTTTTTGTTCGATATTAAGCCGAAGCCTGAGTATTTCTCGGTTTCACTTTTTTATTTCGAAAGCTGTTTTTGACAATGAAATAAATTACTTCAAAACACTAATGAGTTTTGAGGGTACGGTGGGAGAAGGAGTTATTACTTTTTCGGTAATATTATCATTGAATTAGAAACTGATGATTGTATTTGGGGTAAATAAAAAGGAAATTTTCGCAGTAGATTCTGTGCAATCGCATTTATTTTCTCCGCGTCTGAATAGACAGTATCAGAAGGGGTAACATTTAAAATTGTTGATTTCTCTCAAGTAAATCTATTTACTGTTGACAATAGATGACGACTACTACTAGGTCAATATAGATAATGCATCTATATTGATGGGGTCTTCCAGGATAGCTGTTGAAAGTGGTATTGAACGCTGGGGTGAATCGATGTTTTCTTTTATGGTAATTAACGTTACTTGTCAACTGAAATTAACGTTACAAGATAGTTACGTTGCGAAGTTGTCACTGCTGGTAACTGAGCTACAGCACTCCTCTGCACTGGGAAGTTGGTTGGCGGTACTGCCTGAAATGACAACTGCTGAGGATGAGATAGTAGAACTGTATATATTGAATTGAATTGAATTAATGCCTTATTTTACTTGGCGAGACTCGGTCCATCAAGCCCGCTCTTCCGTCTGACCACGCAAATTTTAGCTACGCTCCTTTCAGCAGTAGCGGAGAAAGCGGGTATTTCTTGGGCACGGAAGTAAATCTACTAACATGGGACAGCCGGCTTTACTTCCCCTCCGAAGGAAGGCCTACGAAGGATTTCTTCGCCCTTAAAAATCCACGGCTTCGAACCCTTATTGAAAATAGCCTCTGGATTAGTATCATGTAATGCCCTGCGGTCGTTTCCTATAACATGCATAGAGTCGGAGCAGGAGTTTGGAGTTTGTTTCGCAACTAATTAATACTGAAGCACGGAAAAGTAATAGTTTGACACACACGCAGAACGCAGGTTGGACGAACACTTAAAACACAACACAGGCTGGTAAAGGCACGGGTTGTTTCGACAGCTCAGTTAGCTTCTTGAACATATGTTAGAAAAAGAAATGATTAATGCATGAATATGCAGATACTGACATTAGGTCTTCAATAATTCCGACCATGCCAGTGTTTTATAGTCGGTTTTAATTACATAAGATGCATTATAGTAAACAATTGTGTGACTTCCAAATGTTTTAACAAGTCTGATGTGCGCACCCGCATAGTTTTTTCTCCAATATTGTACAACCTTGAATCCTAGTGAACGCTTTCGCTTACCCACAGTGTCTTGTTCCTCTTCCAGGTATTGTCGACTGCTTCGTTCGCATCCCCAGAGAACAGGGCTTCCTCGCTTTCTGGCGTGGTAATTTCGCCAATGTCATCCGATATTTCCCCACACAAGCCCTGAACTTCGCTTTCAAGGACAAGTACAAGCAGGTTTTCTTGGGCGGAGTCGACAAGAACAAGCAATTCTGGCGCTACTTCGCCGGTAACTTGGCCTCTGGTGGAGCAGCAGGTGCCACCTCTCTGTGTTTCGTCTACCCTCTAGATTTCGCAAGAACGCGGTAAGTAAGAATTTTTACGTTTCGACTAACCCCATCAAAATACCTTTCCGACTGGTCCTTTTGAAGTTACTTTCCATCTATTTCTAAAATTGTATTTGTAACTTGTATTTGTAAGAAGTATCTCTTGCTCTCTTGCGATTACCAGGACTATCTTGGAAAACTGAACTAATCATGAATGAAAGATATACTAAAGATCGCCCTTTTCTCCACCTTACCTAAGTGGTAGTTATCTTGCAAATATTAGATAAACATATAGCCAGTCTCTTTTACATCATAGTTTCTTGTTAAAGTAATCCCAATTTCTTCCTGTTCTTCTCTTCCAATTTTCTTTTTCTACCAATTCTTTAATAGAACAATCTTGCATGATTTTTTGTATAACAGAGCTACTTGTTTAATTCTTCATAGTTCGAATGCATATAATAAGTAATTTTATTTGAACCTAAAGTCTAGACTAAAAGATTTTTGATTACCATTACATTTCTTAACATATCTCATTATTCAAAACTATATTTATTGATGTGAATGAAGGCTAATGCTACGTATGAAAACGAAATAGGAATTAGATCTGCATTCATTGCATTGGTTAAAAGTAACGTTTTAGAAAACGAATGTAGCACTGTTACAAACTGTAAAAGCAATCTTATTACCGTTAAATAGAACGGTCCATTACTACCTAACACGCGGAGAACAATTAGGCAATCATTACCATAACAAGTACAGGGCATCCGCTTCGATATTACTTCATCGAACACCGTTCCAAATGCTGCGGCCAGATACTCAGTCCACAATGAGATGTTACGTATGTGTTAGGTGCGTTGCCAATCGATTATGCATGATGTTCGGTAATGGTATCTGGTTTGAACACCATTCATTCATCCAAAGCAGGTTTTGCAACTACTACACCAGCAAATAAGTACTTATCCGTTAAGTGACGTATAAAGTTAATACTACTTAAAATTAAAAATAAGAAGTTTGAAATAAATGAGTGCCACATACAAAACAGTAAGGTAAATCGAATTCAAAAGGTTGAGAACAAGAAATATTGATTGCTGGAATTTATTATGAGTTGTTAAATATGTCCTTCCTTATTTCTGTACGTGAAGTTTGAATAATGTTAAGTAAAATGTTGAATGGCGTTATGTATTTCATTAAATGATAATTTTTATAATTGTTGAAATACATGCGCGTATTAAACATCTAACACTGTACTATCCTCTTCCAGTATGATGGTAACACTTTCAATTGAATTCATTCACTTGATTAATTTTCAATTAAATTAAAATAGGAAAGAGAGCGGCATTGATTGACACCAACCACCCCCATGTTCCGTAGTGAATTTTCTTTCGCCAAAGAATGATAATATAATTTTGCATTGACATTTCTTTTTATATCGGCAATCACTGCGTGTTCCTAGACAAACATAGCATTCTGATAATACAAAATGAAACAGAATAATGGCAAAAATGTGAGCCTCTTGAATAAAGAACTTTAAAAAATTTTAAAAAACAAATTAAAATATAAATTTGGTGTAATGTTTTCTTAAAAAACTACGAATGCACCCTCACAATAACATAAGATAGGGGAGATATCAGATTTTGATACATTTTAATTCGTTACTCCAGACAGGTTCTTTCGCTCATTGCTCGATCACTGCTAAATCTTACCATCTGACAACCTACCACATATCTCTAGCCATGCCCATCCTACGGAGTTATAATGAGACGAAAGGAGAGCAGACCGTGGAAACAGCGGGCCGGGTGCACGCCGAGTCGGCAGAGGGGGCCTTGCCTGACGCGCATTTGTCTTCATGCGCCTGATTGAGTGTCATGGCCGCTGCTCTCGCGTGCCCGGCATGCTTAGCGGCAGCTAGCCGCGGACCAGCGCTCCCCGCGCGCAGCTGGGCTTGCATACCGCCAGCCCCGCGTCACGGGTTGGAATGTCAACGACACGTCTGTGTACCGAATGCACACCGATTTAAGATGCGAATCCAGTCTATCAAAAATTCATTCTACGTAATCGTCCATGCTGAAGAAAAGTGACATCTAAAAAATAGTAATTTTTCACGGAAGTAAAAATAATATATTTAGAAATAAATAATTTTAGTAATGAAAATTTAATGTAGTTCACAAAACACATGGAACTGGTATATAGGTAAAATTTTGACTGACCGCAAATTAACGAGTCCGCTCAGTATCTCTTGCTCCGATGCCCTGCAAAATGATTTTTGAGATGTCGCTTTTCTTGTTTATCAACAATATATGATAAAAAATATTTTTTACATATCTCTCAAGCCCATCAAAGGATGCAGACGTATTCATATGGTACACGTGCGGAACTATTCGTAGTAGTCTTCATATCATACGTCTGTCCATATCTATCAGTTGCTCGTATTCCTTAAACAAATAGGTTTGCAGTTGTTATCACAGAAAAACGGAATTTGTTTGTGGTTTTTACAGCGCTATCTAATTCTCCTGTAACAAAATGATAACGAATTTTTCAATAATGAGGTATCTGACACGAAACATTCGCGAGAAACAAATGCTAATAGGTACTTCCTAAATTTGTGAGAGAAACCATACAACACGATTCCATTAAAAATTCAAACCGAATTTTGCTTATGATAGTATAGGAATAATTAATTTTGCATATTTTAGATGTGATACACATTTTTAAAGAATATAAAAATTAAATTCGGTGAAGTAGGAATTTCTTAGCAGATTGTTATCTTGATTGAATATAAAAAATATCAAAGAATGCCCATCTGTGTGTAAATTCAAAAATAATTCATCTAAATGGGTTTGATCATGTTTACTATTGAGTGTAATTAAAGACTTCATTTCGGCTCAAAGTTGTGTCGTGTCGAAACCATGACCTCTGAATATTTGAACAATGGAATTCAAGAAAAGACACTTGAATTATTATTCTTAAAATACGAAACGAATGAATTATGTAATTTTCATTTTTTTAATGGAAAGAAAAACGGGAAACATTTCAGCATATCAAATTACATGGCGGTTTATTTTCACAATAATTTGAGAATATTATTCCTAGAAAAGAGATATGGTGTGCTGTGTTTCAAGTAGTTTGATGAAGAAATTTGTGTACAAAGAAGCTGAAACGTTATAAGTAACGTAATTACAGAACGTAATCAGCAATATAATTAATATGATTTTACGTAAACTTTGTAAAATATACTAGAAAGTCTGTGGTAAGTTATACCACTAGTTTTATCTAAATGTGTTATAGCCTTTCGTAACATTCAAATTCTTTTCAAATAAATGTTAATAATACGTTCATTTATACATGGCTGAAATTAATTTTCATCATTGAAAGACAGCTTTGTTGACGCAGGAGCAGGAAGCAGGTTTTACCTGCCGTAAAACATAGCTGAACAGCGGGTTGCATATCCGACGTCAGGGGAAGGCGCAAGTTGGCAAGCTGTTAGCAACATATGATCGACTATTCGCCCCCACGTAATCCATTGTTATAATGATCAAACCACTGTAAAATATCGAGAACTGTGGAGATAAATTTGGGGTAGTCTATTACTTATTAACATCAATTTTTAAAATCCAGTGTAGACAATCATGATAAATTCTAAAGATGACTGCAAGATGTATGTCTATAAAAAGATATAATTATTAACCCGTATTAAATGACACATTTAAGAAGTGCAAATACTAATTTGAATGACTCTTGTCTTATCTAATATGTAATCAAGTTAATTATTACATTCTTCATTAGTTTTCAATAATACAATAAAGTCTTGAGGGGACGGCCTAAATTTTCTTTTGCCAAACCAATATCGGTGTAAAATTCACGTTAACAGAAAAAAATAAAGAAATAGAATAATTTTGAAAACAATTAAATTAGTTTCATTCTGTGTTAATGGGATAAAACTTTTATTGCGTTTATTAAAGAGTGTAGACATTTTTGGAGTTAAGTACTTCAATTAAAAATGTGTGTCTTAAAAGCATAAATCACATGCAAATATGAGTAATTTCTTCTGTCATCATCTGATCTTTCTGCACTTACTTCTTCTTATTAGAATGTCAGTTAGTGCTGTCAGAGCATCGCAAGAAACATCTTCATGAATCTAAACGCCTTTTATACTAGGGAGGTTGACTTTGAATGCACTGGAGTGATTAAACCTAACCTAAGACGCATCCAAATTAAATATTTTCATTTTCTCCTTTAGGTTGGCCGCTGACGTCGGCAAGGCGGGTGCCGAACGTGAGTTTACAGGCTTGGGTAACTGCATTAGCAAAATCTTCAAATCTGATGGCCTCGTCGGCCTGTACCGAGGATTCGGTGTATCCGTGCAGGGTATCATCATCTACCGTGCAGCCTACTTCGGCTTCTACGACACTGCACGTGGCATGTTGCCCAACCCCAAGTCTACGCCCTTCCTCGTCTCGTGGGCCATCGCACAGGTGAGTTAAATTCACAAATCTCCAAGTGCATGCGACACCTGGCACCATCTCCATAGGCGTTGCGCAGAGAAACCCCCCTCCCGAAAATATCGAAAAGGGCCCCGTAGACCTACTTAAAAAAACATTTTCTTTCCGTTAATATGATAAATTCCTGGTTTGCCCTCGTTTTTAAGATAACAGTTTGGGAAATTGATAAAACGCATTTTGGGAAGAGGCTCTCCGAACCATCTAGCAACCCTGTAAATAGTTCAGCATCAAACAAATCGTATTTATTAATTTAAGTAATTTCATTATCTTCATATTGCGTTTTATTTATTTACTTACTTGTAAAACAAGCAAATTTTAATTTAAAAAGTAATTAAAAGTAGGCTCAAAATGACCCAAAAACGTAGTTTCCTCCTAGTGTTTTCGGCCAGCTGCATAATTATGGCGATCTCTCATTCGAAAATTATCCTCCCCCCTCCATTTGACTGTGAATGCAGAGGGTTGTTCTAAAATAGGTAAAAATTGGAGATGATTATTAACGGGAGAAAGTACGCACGTAATCAGATAAATATTTGTCCGAACACGCACATTGAGGATCTGTGATTTTCATGTAAGATCTCCCACTCTCATGTCGAAGAAGACAGGTTGAGAGAAAATTCACTTCAATAGCAATTTTGAGCGAAAGCCACACTGTTTTCTGTCAACACAGAAGCTGCACACTGACAGATACAGAAGTCTGTGAGCAAAATATATAGGAAATAATGTGGGATTATTAAGATGCAAATTCTTTAAAATAATAGTTTCATTAGAACAACCTGGTAAATGTATCTTTAGTCATAAGTTAGACCCAGGTAGGGAAAGGCACCTTACCTGGTGAATATCAATGGAAATATATTCACACTGTTTCGTTTTGAAGCACACACATTAAACTATTTCTGAATTCCGTTGGGCAGATGTCACGTTTTCGAAAGATCTACTTGTCAGAGAGGAATGTTGAGCACATGACATAGTGCAAATGTTACACAATCAAAATTCCAATGACCGGATATTAAGTGACCGGAAAGTAAGGTTCTCTATTTTAAACTACCAAACCCATTATTTTGAGTAGTTGTATAGTCTCGTTCCAACTTTTTCAAAAGAAAGTAGAAGACACTGGGGAAAATTGGCAACTCTTTTATCAGGCACAAAATGATCATTTCCTCGCAGGTGACATTTCTCGTCCCTCGTAATTCACAGTCATTGTGCGGCCTAAAGTTGGTTTTAACTGTCCTCGCTTTTGTATTATGAATGTGGTATTGAATTTTCAGAGTGGCTTGATAATTTCTTTCAAAATTAGATATTCTTTAGGTTGTGACAGTGTCTGAAATTTCAAAAGTTTCTGAAACTAGTATATACTTTCTCTTTGAAAAAAGAGAAAGTATTCAGAAAAATAACAAAAAATCGCAACTATTATATAGAAAGAATAAATAGTATCATTCATAAGAATCCTAAGAAGTGAATAGTTGTCATCCATGACTTTTCATATTGGTAAACACAAACCATTTACTTTATAAACGTGACATTTACACAAAAATCTATACTTAATTTCAGTGCTTGATTTATAAAATTTTAGGATGGTGAACACACTTCAAATTAATTAATGATTTAAAAGATACTCTTATTTTTATAATATAATTTAATAATTATAAATAATACTTAATAACAATTGGTAACAGTACTTAAATACTGTTAGTGCGTAATAAAAATTAGCACTGACTCTATATGAATATAATGATAATAATAGCAAATAAAAATAGTTTTATATAATATTTTATATTTTTAACTAATTTTATTACATTTATAGAAATGATGCAGTTCGGTGGAAAATTATTAAATTTTAAATTTACGAAAGTTGGTCAAACAACAAATTGAAGTTGCCAAGTGTTTGTTCTTTGCTTTTCGTTTGTTTCTTTTCTAATTTCATCCCGAGGCACCGTTCCGTCGCGTTCTGCCAGATATCAACGTTCTTTGCTTACTTAATATATTCTAGATTTTATAAATAATTCCATTTCATCACTTGCCCTTTTAACCCAAATCTTGCAAAATATCGACATATTTTCTAACGTTGTCTTCCTAAATAATTTGTTTCCTGTAAAATATCTATGAATTAAATATATCACAGTAAATATTATTTTTATTATAGTATTATTTACATAATTTTTGTACATTATGACTAAATTCGACGTCCTTTTTATGAACTATTTTTTTCTGGCAGTTTCAAAGTAGGTCAGGAATAAATATATCTCGTATATTTTGAACTGCTAGACATTCAATAATCACTTTAGGCGTAGGTTGCAAAAAACTACTCCCTCCAACCGCTACCAAGCTTCTCCCAATTCTTCACCATGGTATTGGAGCCAATTTTATAATGCTAAAAGAACTACACACTTCAGATACACTCCGCATACCCCACCTCCTTGCGTTTACAGAGATGATCAAAGTTGTAGTAATTTTATATGACCTGACCTTAAAAAGTAATTTTCACCTGCTTTCTCCGCATTTTTGCTGTTTCTAACGATATCTCCACATTCTCGAATCCACTGAAACTTATTTTTTTCGTTGCATTCTAAAGTGTATTCGAATGAGTATAGTATAAGAATAAATTATTTTCTTAAACATTTATATAAGACTAAGACGTACATTTATATAATGTGTCTCACTAATATGTTATGTATTGTATTCATGTGATGTTTTATATTCACTATTGTGTTCACTTCATGTGTTTTCTACCTGTTCTTTTTGTCATCAAAGGAAGCTGAAACATATAACAGCCAATTTCTAAAAAACAAACATTTTCTTTCATTTCATTTTTGGATTTCACTGTTAATATCGACATATATCCACTTAAACAGTTATTTTATTTTATTATAAAATAAATTTTCAAGGAAATAAATATTGAACTGTGTAGCATACTGATATAGAAACTACTGTAATATACTCGTATAATACTAATACTCTAGTATTGTAAAATTTATGTTGCCCCAACTGTAAAAAAACCGAATAAATTTCACGCTTTAAATGTCCTTTAAGATGGCAATACACCATCAAGAACAACCAAAACCAAGTTTAGTTTGAGTCGGTTGTAAATCGCTCACCGTTACGACGAGCTCACAATGGAGCAGTTTCTGCCACCTATGGATCGCTTTAGATCAGAAACACACGGAAGTTTACCGTAGTTCCTTCAAAGGCCACTTCCGACGTTATTCCGCGATCTACCCAATCGTCGCGTTGCCCCTGACCGCCTCCGCGCGCACGATGCGTCATGCCCAGACGCCGCCATCCGAGCTCAACCCCACTCTCTCTCGCGGGTCTCCGCCTCACCCCGCCCCGCCCCGCCCACGCCCCGCCCCCGCCCCGCCCCGCCCCCGCCCCGCCCCGCCCCGCCCCCGCCCCCGCCCTACCTCGCCCATTCCCCAGCTTTCCGTCGCGTCTCTGCTGGTGAACCTCGCCCGCCCCGCCCGCCTCCACCCCCCACGCCACGCCTCGTCCCTCTCCGCCGCGCACCGCACGCACCACGCCGCGCCGCTCCGGCCCAGCGTCGCGTGGCCGCTGGAACCTCCCCCTTCCCGCCCCGCCCCGCCCCGCCCACCGGCCCCTCCCCACCCGCCCCGCCCGCCCCCCCCGCTGCTGAACCCCGTCCCCGAGGCGGTTCGCTGCGCTGCACTTCCAGTGACCGTGTCACGCGGGGGCTCCGGTGGAGGACAAGGGGGAGGGGAGAAGCGAGCACATTTCTCCGAGGTCACGGAGTCGCACGCGGCCGCTCAATGAAGCTGCTCGGCGAGCGCAAAGTGCACTGCGCAGGCGCGATCAGAGGACCTCCTCCTTTAGCCGGCCTCCGCGAACGGCGCACGCGTTTTCCAGCTTGCTTCTCGCGATTCACGAGAAAGTGAGAGGAAAATGAGACTTCTGAAACGGCAACCAAATATTTGCGTATGCGCAGAATCAATAAATAAAAAGTTTATTAAATATTTTAAACAAAATCAATGTTCCACCTGAAGTACACGTAAGCTTCCGCATCTCGAATCCATAAATTCTCGGCTATCCGGGAGACGCCGCGTCATTGGCTGGGGTGCCAATGCACTCCAGCCAATGACACGGCGTCTCCCGGATAGCCGAGAATTTATGTTTCACCTGAAGGTTTAAAAACCAATAATAATTCTCGAGCTTATTGGAATAGTTAACGATGCAATGGCAATTGCAGTATGGAAACATCTCGAACATATACTTCATTAACTTCAGACGTGGTATAGATTCAGTAATTTTTAACAACTTTTCTTTTTGCAATGCAGTTTTTTATTTGAGTCAGATTATCAGTGGACTGCGGTCCCTAAGAAAGTGCATCTGATTTGCACACCTAAAAATTTTGTGATGTTTGTTTCAATAATCAATGGAATGGAAACACTTTTTAAAATGAAATGAACCCGCGCGCTCGCGTTTTTCGACCGCGTGTTTGTACATCTTATCTTTCACAGAACACTGAGAATGATGCATCTCTTCACGATTCCTTCGTCATACGTGATGAACGCATTTCAAGTTACATAACTGGTTGTCTTAGGTGACATTCCAAGGTCTAGTAATGTCACAACTCATGACGGAGAATATGAGACGTAGAAGTTGATCATGTATCATATGTGATTGTTATTACTTTAGGTTTCGGACAATGTTCATTCGTGTTTCCTAACGAGGATAAGCTTCCATACATTTGGTTAATTTTCGAAGCAATTTGACATTTTAAGAGTTGTTAAAACGGGCAAATGTCAGACTCGTAAATATTGTAATTCGTTTTTACACAATACTGAATATAGACTTGTTAATCATGCGGAAGAAAATATATAATGTTCACGTCATATCAGTGATCATCCAAAAACGTTTACAAATACCCCTTCACGTGATCTGATTTGAACCATTACATCACAAATAATACATTCCTTCGGAGTAAAATAATAAAGCAAACATCTGTGGATACGTGTGTCTCAGACAGAGTTATAAGCTTCCAAACCAATCGATACAACAGGAAGAAAAAAATATTTCAAATCAATATTTCTCATTAAAAATCTTTTAAACCCCATTAACTCTCTTTTGCTGAAGGACAAAACAAAAATTCGCAGTTCCCACACGACGGAACGCGACTTTATCTTCTGTCCAAATCCGCCAGGACTCCGCCCCGTGCCAGCTGTTTCGTGAATCAGGGCTCGGAAAGTAGGTCGCTCCCGCGGGTCACGTTGCGTAGACGCGCTCTGAGCTAACCCACGCGCGGGAGAAGCGGAGTGAGGGCAGTCGGTGTAGCCGCGGCATCCAGACTGGACCCAAAGCCTCATCGTCGAAAAAAAGACCCTACATAACACCTGTTTCCACTCAATTCGTATATTTCTGCAGAAGAGAGAGATATAATCAATGAGCCCCGAATCATAGATAAAATAGTTTGGTTTTTAACTACCGTTATTTACTTTTTTTGGAAAGTCATATAATTTACTACAATAAATCATACAAAAAAATTAATTACTTCTTGTTGTGTTAATAATAAATGCATTGCAAAAAAAATGTACGTATTAATAATAATTCTACAAATATCTGTGCCCAAAGAGAAATATAGCTAAAATTGATATTCTAACACCTCTTACTACGAAAAGGAACGTTTTAAGTCAGTAAGGATAATGAAAACGCTATGCAAAACGGCCGTTAGTAGTATAATGACTTTTTTTTACCAGTATTAAGAATTTTTTATAGGCTGGAATGACTGAAATTAAATAGGAAATAAAAGAAAAACTAGCTCTGATTAGTAGTGTCATTTCTAACAGATAAAAATAATAAGCTGAAAACGAGATATCCATCTATTACCTTTTTTACACTTAAATGTGTCATTCCGTTACTCGAAACCTCATTCCGCAATATTCGATATAAAAACGAAGCGTTTCTGCGTCATTTGGGCGTCATTTGGGCGAAGCGTTTCTGCGGCCGGGCCGGGGTAGAGGCGAGCGGCCCTCGACAGATCCAGGGCACAACCGGAAAGGGTGCGTTACGTCACGCGGGCGCGCGTACGTAACCGCCGCCGTCGAGCCGAAGCAGCTGACGCACGGGCGCGTGCTTGCCCGCGCGGCCGGGCACCTTGCCAAGTGGCGCATGTCGCACCCGCGTGCGCTTATGTAAGGTCTTCTTCGCGCGCGCCTCGCCACGCCACGCGCCGCGCCACGCCACGCGCCACGCCGCGCAGCGTAGAATAGACCCAGTGAAATACGCCCGAGACACTATTTGTTGTTGATGTTGGTCACAGTCCATTAAGTGATCACCTATGCATTTACCTCAAGGGGTAGAAAGCTCACTTATACGCGCCATGCCTCGCAGTGTAGAATAGGCCCAGTCAAATACGCCCGCGACTTCATTTTTCTTGATGTTGGTCACTGTTCACTAAGTGATCACCTATGCATTTACCTCAAGGGGTAGGAAGCTCACTTCTACGCGCCATGACTCGCAGCGGAGAATAGACCCAGTGAAATACGCCCGCGACTTCATTCGCTGTTGATGTTAGTCACAGTCCAGTTTTATCCCAAGGGGTAGAAAACTGTACGTTCTACACGCCACGCCTCGCAGCGTAGAATAGACCTAGTGAAATGCCACCCGACTTCATTAACTGTTGACGTTGTTCAAAGTCCACTATTTGATCACCTATGCATTTACCTTAATGGGTAGAAGACTGGCTTTTACGCGTCATAAGTGAAACAATTTGTAGTTTTGAGCAATGTCTGTATTTGCTAATGAAAATTCAATCCACGGATTAAAACCTATCCTTTATGTAAAAAAAAATAATAAAAATCCTGACCAGCATTTTGATATAATATTGTCCTTCTTTCAAGAATTAGGTTTTCATCTGCCCCCGTTCATAGTATGATTCCTTTGCTACAGGACATTCCAACACTCTCCCTCCTGCTTGGAATTATAGCATTGTTTAGAAAGAACATTTTCTGATATTATTTCTGTAATTTCCTATTTCTCTGGCGATGTAAAGAAACGCTACTATCATGTCAAGAAGTAAGAATGCAATACAAATTACGAATATACATATAACACAATAACAAATTCTTAACTCATGGTTGACCTCAATGACTTAAAGAGAATATCTTAATTCAAAGGAAAGAAGAGGAAAAATGTAAAATTCTTTATGTCGATGTCTAAACATTATCTGATCACTCAATGAATTAGACCCGTTCTGAAAAACAAGTTTGTTTTATGAAGTCTCAGTAACATTAGGAATTAAGGTGCTAAATCACGATCTTCACAAAACCGTAAAATAAGAGAAATGATGAGTTGAAAATGACTGTTTTTAATGAAGAAAATTAAATGAGAGTTCTCAAAAACATAAGTCATGTACATTGCAGTTGCCCAATGTGCCGATGTGGTCATATTGATAGAAAATTGTTTTATATTACTTGTTTAATTCGATAAAAAATGACAATAAATAATGTTTTGCATATAGTTCCTAAACAAGAAAAATAATGCCAAAGTATTCCCTTAAAATCTCTCACATCCATTAATCTAAAGAAAATTATAGTGGTGTGATCATGTCAGTATGAATTCTTCACTTTGTCTAAAATGAAGCAAACTTTAGAAATGGTTCAAGAGTTAACGGGTTAAAACATTAATTTTTGCAAAAAGAAAAAAATTAGGAAGTTGTTTTCATTTTCTAACGACAATTGCGTAAATGTAAATATGTAAACTTATCCAATAATTTAATGATTCGGTCATGAATAAAAACAATCCACATGTGTGATCCCACATTGTGCTTCTTTTCCCCCGTGAACGAACCACGCCCTCACTCGTCCGCCCTCCCTGTTGCAGGTCGTGACCACCGTGTCCGGCATCGTGTCCTACCCGTTCGACACGGTGCGTCGGCGCATGATGATGCAGTCGGGCCGCAAGGCGTCCGAAATCATCTACAAGAACACTCTGCACTGCTGGGGAGTCATCTACCGAACAGAGGGCGGCGCCGCTTTCTTCAAGGGCGCTTTCTCCAACATCCTGCGAGGCACCGGCGGCGCGCTCGTCCTGGTGCTCTACGACGAGATCAAGACCTTCCTGTTCTAGACGGCGCCGCCGCCACCGCCACCGCCGCCGGCGCCCGCGCCGGGACCACGCGCTGCCCACACCGCCGAGCGCGCGAAAGTGGACTCTCACCAACGTAGGCTCTATTTATATAAGTGTAAATAAAATATTATTACAAATATGATTGTATGATCTGGAGGAGGAGGAGGAGGAGAGACTCTGACCGACGGGCGGGCCGGGGGCCCGGCGCGGCGGGGGGGCTCCGCGGCCCCCAACGCGCGGGCTGCGCCCGCCCCGTTCAGGCCGGTTCCTTGTTTGTCTGACGGCCGCGGACCCCCTCCGCCCGCGGGCCGGGCCCCGCGCCCCGCGCCCCGTTCCCTTCGTCTTGCGCCCCTCGCGAGCAGCGTGCACGTGTTGTTTCTTTCTTTATGTATATATTAGCAGACAGTGTTCAATAAAGGAGTCACAATCGCCAACCCTGTGCTGTGCATTCTTTCACGCCGTCTCCTTGGAGCTCCCAGCCGAGGTGAACGACCGGACGAGTGACGAGGTTGGGGGGCTAAGATTGGCTGACGGGGCAGATGTAACAGGTCCGGGGGACGAGAAAAAAGCACGGGAACAAGGCACGAGACGCCAAGGAGGATGAGAAGGAGGGGCGGGGCGCCGGGCACCGGCGTATGCGACCCCGCCAACCTCTAACCGACCTCTACCATACTTCCTCACGTGAGTAACACACTCTCCCTACACCGAAAGTACCGCTATGGTATTGAACAAGACGAAATTAAGTGTTACTTTTTTATTATTTTTCAGACTGGAATCTACGATTTTTTTCCTCTCCTTAAGTCTCTTCTCTCGTCCTTAAAGACACGAATACCTTTACGTGTAATGAGAGATAGTGGGGATTTTAACATACAATAACATAACAAATAAAGAATATAAATGAATATTACAAAATATAAAATGCATATTTAAACAAAAAGTTGGGACATACATCATCTGCATGTATCATCTGTATCATCATAAGGCCATGAATTACACGACTCGAAATGCAGCAGTTCACACGTGACGCCCACCCAGCAAACATAGGCGATTAATAAAGTGATTAATGCACGTGAGTGCGCAGTCCAAGCCACGGAGGGGCTGGCAGCGCTCGCGCAGGGCGGGCGGGCGGCGCCGCGTCGGCGGGTGCGGATGCGCGCCCGGGCGCTCGCTTTTGCATAAAAATACGCGCTCGCCGCCGTCGCCGCCGGGGGGGATATTTTTATTCAGAGCACGAGGCAGCGGCGGCGGTGGACCTCACTTCGCCGTCGCGCCGCCACCGCCTGTCTGCTCCTCTCCGCGCCGCGCAGCACACGCGTGCCGTGTGACGTCACGCGCGCCGCCAGCTCCATCTTTAGCGCGAGGTCGAGCGCGCGACGGAAATAACGCCCGACCGGCGCCGCCGCCGCCACCGCGAAACTCGAGTACTCCTCCCCTCGCCGCTGGAGAGCCGCAGGGGCCCACACCACTACACATTTTTTTTGTAGAAACATCGATGTTTTAAACGTAGATGTATTACCCGATTTTTGTGATCGATCTGTTTTTCTTTTCTAATTTTTTCTGTTACTTACGGTCGCACCAACTTCTAAAGTCATTAGCGACCACTATTGCTTGTAACGGTATGGCAACTGTGTGGATGACAGAATACAATGATGATAGGGGTGAAAGGACGAACACAATACAACCATGCCCGAGGTGGGACTCGAACCCGCGATCCTTCGGACCAGGATCGCTACGGCACTTCTGCCTTAGCGATCTCGGCCACCGGATTGGCTTTTCTGATGTTTTCTTATTGAAAATTCCCAATAAAATTTCCAAGCCGGAATCGATCGGGACAGAAAAAGATCCGTTTAGGAAGATTTCCATTCTATGCAAGTTTGTTCATTTTAAGACATTTGTTATATTGATATTTCTGCTCTGAAAGTAGTAGAACAAAATTACATCACCATATTATAACTAACAAAACACAATAACATATGAAATAATAACTGACAGTAACACTGTTATTCATGTGTTGGAACCAAAGGAATGCTGTTTGCCTGTGTACCTTCGTCGACCAAACTCTCTTGCTCGAGATTACCTCCATGCCGTTGTAATTCCTCTTTCTTCATTCATTTCGCATATTGAGATGTCAACAAATACGCGATGGGCGTAGGGTCTGCCCCTTCTCGTACCCTTATCTGGCGAATTGATAAACACGAACACTGTCAAATTAAATTTTAATGCACACGAATTTAATGTTAGAGGTTACTAATCCAGTCTAAAAACATGGATGTTGAAAAACATCGATGGTTTTTAGGCGATTGTTTTTTAATAACGATGTTTTAAATTTGAACATCGATGTTTGCTAAATCGATGTCGCATCACTACTCGCCACACGGCCGGAGAGGCTTGGCAACCCACCCGCCCCTTCCTGCTCTCCAGATAACACCTTCCTCAAGGCCCCGCGCGGAGCCGTGGCATTTGGAGTTCCGCAGATTCGTGGAAATAAACTTCAAGAGGAAAGTCTTAGGTATTACTTCGAGTGATTTTGAAATTGTCGATAAATCCCCGACCCACGAAGCTAGGGAGAGATTTTTCTGTGAATTTCTAAAACAGGAATGGTATTTATTCCACGAATGACAATGTTCCAAAATGGGCCAAATATTGAAAATAACTGTGAAGCATGTTAAATCAGAGTAAGCAAGTTATGTTATAGCACATACGTGTTTTATTATAGCACGCTAACCCAGCTATCGCTATATACCGTCTCCTAAGATAGACGAGACAAAGCTTATGAAGTGAGAAGCATTAAGAAAAATTGGATAGAAAAAGCTCTATTTTTAAAGATACACCGCCCTGATTTGTGCTTTTTATATGTGCAGTTAAACACTATAGGTTTTAATTTCACAAGTGGAATAGTCTCTGTAATTCCATCGCTGAAATGAATCCTGTCATTTGCAATTTAATTACTGCAACAGATGCAGGTGAAATGTCAGAGTCAACCATTCGGATTCACAAGATAAAATGTCACAAATGGGGTGGGTCCACAGAATCATCATAACAGAAGGCTTCGCTCGGACCTTCATTGTTTTGAACAACAGATGCCGTTGAGATGTCAGAATCAGTCATAAAGATTCACTAAATAAAATTTGTCACCAATGGTGGGGAGGTGGACAGTGGGGAGGGGCGTTATCAGGGAAACAAGCGATACTCCAGGTCTCGGGTAAATCTCTGCCTTTTGAAACCCTGATTTTCACTGGGAGAAAAGGGCTTGGGAGAAATTAACGTAATTCCTTAATTGAAATGCACATATTCATAGACAACTTCCCTTAAAGAATCAGGAAAATCAAGTAAGAATCTTCAATATCCACTGAATGATCATGTCATCACCAAGAAACACGATTTATCCCGAATTGGTAAGTTGGGAATGTTGCACCTCGAAGAGTGAGATCCTTCCCTCAAGGTCAAGACAAAGCTTTGACTCATTGAAGCTTCACTTTTTTAACAAATCTGCAGATAGCAATGAATTCCAAAACTGGAATGCATTTGCATGTTTCATGATTAAAGTACGTGAAGCAGTTGACCTTTCATACTCATTAAGTATTGCAATATAAAATTTGTTACTAAGGGGGTTGGTTTCATGGAAATATCACCTTCAAGATCCCTACAAAAATAATTTAGAATACTGTTTTGAATTAAAGAAACTTACTCGTCAAAACTGGATGGTTGCGATGCAATTTTTCTTTTCCAAATGAATGGGTGAACTTAGTTGTTCTTTTCCAAATCCCCGTATGCAAGTAGGGAAAGTACGCAATGATTCTGAATGATTTAATATCAGTGAAATCGACACTGAATCTTAAAGTACGGAATTCCATCTGTTAGGTAGACAATAGCAAAGCTCTTAATTCGAATGTTGGTTTAAATAAATTTCGCAACTGAAAACTGGCAGGAGTGCAATGCTGAAATCCACCTATTTCTTTGTTTCTTCCTTTTAAAAAAGGAAGTAAAAGAAGTAAGCAAACTCTCAGAATTATTCAGTGTTAAAAAATAAGGGTGTTGATATTGAAGGCGAATTATTTCGATAATCCTTTCAAAAAAAATTAAATATTTTGGAATCATTCAAGAACAAAAAAATAAAGGTGCCAGCTCTGAGAGTGAATTCAGTGAAGTATCTTGAGAAAGAAGAGTTTCGGGATGTCGCTGACCTAACCCTTCCTACCCAGCCATTCAAGGTCCCCAAAATCGTACATCATCAAATTCATAATTGATTAGTGTATCCGGGCGCGTCAATTTCTAATATCATTAATCCCGTAAGTGTATTGCATGTTTTATCGTGGGAAGTGGCAGTGATCTTCCCCCGCTAGTTGATGATATCCGACGCCAGATTATACGTCGGCTTGCAGGGATTTCCCCCAACCAGGTATCTCCCACCAGCTGGGCACCGCTCCAGCCGGGAGAACCTTTAATCTTCCGACTGGTCTCCCGACATGTGTAATGCACTGCCTGCATGTTAGGGTAAGTGTGTGTAAGTAAGGAGAAAAGATAGGAACAAGGAAGAGGAAAGAAAGACCACGCACAGTCCATGGACGTTAGGGTACAACTCCCGCATTCTCCTGGTAGTGATCGAAAAAACACGAAAAACTACCGATTAGGCAGATGGACACAGGATTTCTCCTCAAGACATCAGATCAAATCGTTCTGGCTATGTAACTAGTGTCGAAAATCCTGCCACCTAGGACTCCCCCCTCCCCGCCCTGAGGCAATGCAGTGCCCTGAGTCAACTCAGCTGGTGCAATCTCTTGAACGTCCGATCTACGGGTTCATGACAAATGTCTCCCACTCTTGGTTTTTCACTTCAATTGTGGAGGGAGTGTACACTTTATTCCCTTAATTTGGGATGCAGTTTCAACAAAATTATAAATAAAATTTGTGTCAAGAAATGGTCAATGAAATTGAAAACATAGTTATCAGAACAGGAGCTATCAAACACGAATTCTGGAAGGGTTCATTCAAAGAACTAATTAGTTGACTTTGGCAAATTAATTACATTTCTTCAATAATGGCACCATCATTTAATACGAAAAAAAGTATGTTATTTAAATGCACACTGCTAATTTACACGAAGATTAAACTATTACGACCTGTTGATCCTGTTCTATCGGATGTTGTATCCGTTATCGGATAGTGAACTGAGAACATATCAATGCCTTCGTTTTTCATTTCTTACTATTGGCTCTTTTCAGACTTATTTCCAACGCTTTGAAATAATTGCAACGATATGCATTCAATGGTCTCAGAACGAATTTTTGGCTATGATTCGAATTAATTATAAATAATAAACGAATAGAAAATTATGGTAAGCACCAAGTAATTTACTAAGCCTGCAGACGTAAAGCATTCGTTTGTGTCATTCAGTGAACAGTAAAACTGCACAGTAATTTGTTGCGCTTATCCATTGAGACCTCTCAGTCCGGATAAAAATGAATGTTCTTCAAAGTTGTTAATAATCAAGTAGTGTTTCTAAAATATTTGAGTATCATCAGAACATTCTGCAATTATCCAATATTTATCTCCTAAAAAAACAAAATCTCATGATAGTACAAATGAATGCGGTATAAACAATAAATGGACAAAGTAACATATCTGCAATAAATAACTTAATTGCGTAAATAAGGGATTATATTTTCTCAATTATAGTGCACTTTGCAATAGAAGTTTTTCATAGTTATCAGAGAATTGCGTAAAGATTAAATGTGTTTTAAAGAGATCTACAATCCATTCTCTTCACAGTATTTTTCAAGAAATTATCGAATAAAACACGTATGTTTCTTTTTCTCTCATCACTTTTGTAGGATTTCCGATGTGATTATGTCATTCCTTATCCACCTCTATTGTAAGTGTGTAATATAATCAAAGAGGAAATATTCAGAATGCTGTTACGATTTAAAAGTTAAATTAAAACATCCTAAATTCAAAATTAATATTGAGATATGCAGGCCAAGTCATTTCAGTATTCACATCTAGTATTAACAGGTTAAATCAAAAACAGATTCGGGTTTCTTAAAGTAATAATATAATGATAGGAAGTAGTCTGGGGCACAAGATAGTATCGGCTTTGGAAAATCAAAAATTAGACTTAGTTTCGCTTTCTAATGATATAAAAAATATTATCAATAATTCTTCATATAAAAAAATATAATTTATGAAAATGCAAATAAGAAACATATTCCGAAAATAGTAAGTGCACATTCATCTGTTATCTAAAGGTAATTAAAATTAACTATTATTGACTTCTCTTAGTTTATTTTCATACTATTTTAAAACCAAATGAACTTAAACAATAATTCGTTAATTTGGCATAATCGAGATTCAACTTTAAGTAAGTCTTCCTCAGACCGAGATCTGTTAAAATAGGCGTGAAGGAGGGGGGTAAGTCGAACTGGCTCCATTCTAAAATTAAGCTCTGCACAATCGAGAAGTTATAGCATCTAGTGTGTTTATTTCCAGCACGATGCTCCCAATATGCTGTTTAATAAAATGCGCCAAATTTTCAGGAAATGTCAGAAACGATGTGCATTTAATGTTATTACTAAACATTAATGTTTTCTTATATTAAGAATCTGAAATTTTAAAAAATATTAAACATTGCTCAATTATTCACATGAACAGGAATAAAAACAATGTGTCTAATTATTATTCAATATTTTAAAAGAATTTAATGATTATTTGATTTTATAAACAAATATCTACATATTTCATTTCAGTACCGCAAATAATTTCAGCCAACAATCCATTTGAGTTTGAAGACTATTATATTTTCAAATATTTTATGTCTCCTCCGTACATATATACTTAAAACATTCCATTTTAAATTGATGCCAATGTTCAGGAATGTCCATTTATCAGTGACGGTTTACTATCCGTAGTAGTTTCCCTATCGTTGTGATACTGTGTTCATTACGTTTATCTAAACATGTCAAGAAAAATGGGCGGTAGGGAAAGGCATACACAAATGTCAATTTATTGGTCGGAAGAAACACGTTCTTTCACTATTTCTAAAGTTGTCGTTCCTCAAAAATTACTGGGTTTTCCTCTCGATCACGGGCGTTACTGGTGGGGTGACGAGGGCACGTCCTAGGCACGTCCTCCCAGTACTCTAAAGTACATCCGGTAGTTCATTTTTTCTAAGAATAATTTCAGTATACTTTATTATACCGAAGACATTTATTGGGTTTACAGCATTCAGAATGGGAAAGGATAACATGATGAACACAGAAATGTTTTACCATCTTGCACTAGTCAAAACTGTGAAGGAAAGGAGTATTACGAAGATCCTCTCGATCTGGCGGGTAGATGAAGATATCGCCACGAGCCTGCTTTATCAAATCCAACGAAGAGGACCAATAAGCGCATTGCTTGTCACAGCTTCTGCAGTCACCGCGCGCCGCCATCATCACCGAGGCTATCATCATTTTCAACGTCGTAGTATATGTCATATTATATCATTGAATTCATAAACAACTGTGACACATCTTAAAATTGTTATCTACAGCGTACACCTCAAACAACAAATCAATAGCAGTAGTATACTCTTTATTCGCCAGCCACAAAATTCACGTGGCATGCAGGCGGTAGCGAGTAGCTGGGGCGAAGGGTGAGCACCTGGCGAATAAATCATAAAAGTGTCGTGATTTGAAACTCCTGGAGAGGCCACCCACTCTTTTGGATGGCAGAGACCCCTCCAAAACGGCTCGCGCCGAACACGCCGTGCCTGTGGACCGCCTGCGAGGTTTGCCTGCAGGCAACGCAACAGGGGAGTATTGGGGCTAGAGCCCGTCTCAGCGTGGCAAAGCTCCGCAACCGCCACCGGCACCCACACGGGCCCGGCGCCGGCGGGCCCGGGCGGCGCGCCAGCGTCCGCCGCGCGCGGGCCACGGCGCCGACTCCAACCGCCGCCACGCCCGGGACGCCACGAGACCCGCACCCGCACCGCCGGCCGCCACCGCCGCCCGCCTGCCGTCACCGCTCCGCACCGCCCCCGCCACCTACCACCCCGCCGCCGCCGCCCCGCGTCCGCCGCCGCCAAGCAACGCCGCGCCGCCGCGCCGCCGCACCGACGCCGGGCCGACTCCGCACCGGGCCACCAGCCACCGCCCCGCACCGGGCACCACACGCGGCGCCGCGCCCAGGCCGCGCCGCGCACGCGCCGACTCCGCGCACCGCTCACGACGCCACGCACGCACCGTCAAGACGCCACGTACCGCACGCACCCCACCGCGCAACGCACGCAGCGGCAAGCCACCGCCACCGACGCCACGGCAAGCCACCGCACGCGCGGCGGCGCCTGGTACGGCCGCCTATTCGGCGGCCAGCTGTGGCGCGAATTGGGCCAGCGGCCGAGAGCGCCGGCCGGGCGGACCCGGCTTCAACACCGGCGCGCCCGGTTTGCCAATCGGGCCCGGCCGCAAAGGGCGCGCGTGAAGAACTGGGCGACGCTGCGCGGTGGGTTGATTGATTGATTAGTGGTTGCAGGCGCGTCAACTGCTAAGGTCATTGCTCCCGTAAGTGTGGCGCATGTTTTACCGCGGGCAGTGGCGGAGATTTCCCGCTGGGTGGCAAGATCCGGCGCCGACCTACGTCGGCAAGCGGGAATTTTCCCCAACCACGTACCTCCCACCAGCGTGGCACCTCTCCCACCGGGACAAGCTGTAAGCGCCCGACTGGTCTCCCATCAAGTGTGGTAGTGAGGGTAAGTAACGGGTGAGAAAAGTACGACGAAGGAAAGATAGCGCGCGGTGCGTGGCCTGTTTGTTAGAGTATTCACTTGGTCTTGATCGGAGAAACCATGGAAAACTACCGACCAGAGCAGCCACCGCTAGAATTCTCAGCAGTTGATTTCGACCTAGCTGACAAGCAGGGTCGAAAAACCTGCCACCGTCGAGACTCAAACCCCAGGACCTCCTGGACACAGAGGATGCAGTGTCATCAGTTGATGCCCTGAGCCACATTCATCAGTGCGCGTTCGACCCGATGAGCAAAACGGCGCCGTGATCGAACCTACCCAAAGGGTCCGGTGGCATAATCTGGCCAAAGAGTACGTGTGGCCGAATGGCCTCATCGATAGGAAAGGTCCGAACGACCCAATGAATGCACGTCAACATAATAGTCAGTTGAAGGTAGCTGGCAAAATAGTCCAAGGGCAGCAAGCCAATTCGCATTGCAATGATCATCATGTGTACAGTTATCCCTACTCTACTCGGTAAAGGCTCTTCACGAAGTGCCTTTACCGAGACTTAAATGAAATCAAAATCATCGCAAAACGTTCACATTGGATGAAATTAGTAAACAGTAATTTTTCCTTTGTACATCTGCCGTAAATCATCTTCCCATGAGCGTATAGGTATAACTATATACATATATACTCTTCGAAACTCTTATATAATAATGATGTGAACTCTTCGAAAATAAAAGTCTTCAGAATACTACCTACAAAATTCAAATGTTCAAAAATAGGATGGTAAATTCCTTATTGTGTTCTTGTTCGTGTATTTCTTTCGACGAATTGCTCACAACGAACGCTCAACAGAAGACCTAACTGCAGAATAATAAAACAAAATATTAAATTACTGTCTATAAATAAAGTACTTCATTTTAAACGTTCTGATTGAAAATCCAACATATTGTCTATTACAAGTCATGACGTCGACATTAATTGTTTTTAAGATATTCTGTAAAAGATAATACGTAAAATTTCAAGTTCGGTACTGTTTGCTACAAAAAAACTGATTGTACAATTGAAATTCTACCTATTTAACAATCTCAAGACTTTTGGAAGATTAATAATAAAAAAGCAACTTATGAGTCGAGTAAAATGCTCAACTTTCTCGCTAGATGGAGATTTCCAAACGCGCGCACTCTTTCTGAACGGACTCCCGTCCGCCGATAGTGCGCGTTCCTCAGGCTGCTCAAGGCAGCTTCCATTGGATCCGCACCAACACGCGCACGCGCTTCGGCATGGCCTGCGTCTGCCGACTGGCCGCGTTCACGAATCTTCTATTTCTGTCCGCTTTTGTTCCTTACACTCCAGAAAGAGGTACATCCGTGGTTGGATTAAATGAACCACTTTTATCTCATGCACGAGGAAGCTCGAGTATTGTGTTATGGGGAAAACAGTGCTGTTACAGAATGGTACAGACTTTCTCGTATTAGTTCCTAAGAACTTCTATGTGGGCTCTATATTCACTCTTGCCCCACTCTCTTCTCAGCTGCCATCTGTTGGCGCCTAAAACACAGTTTTGATGTTTCTTCTATTTGTCGGATGACCAGTAGTAGAATTGAAATATGACTGAATATTATAGAATGATACAATCTGGTCTTGTATGCATACTTTCATTGAAGACTTTGAGCTATTTTTAAGAAAATGTCGTCTAAGCATTTCTGAAAATGAGCATTTTGAAACTCGGTTTCAACCAAAACTTTCGAGGTGTCAATAAACGAGATGTCAAACAACACTAATGTATTATATAAGTAATTCCCATAATCTAATATCAACGACATGACACATTTATAAAAAGTTACAATAGTGTAATTTAAAAATGAATAAGTAAAAGTAGGATTGATATCATGTTATTCAGTACATTTAACATAACAAATAAGAAAAAATTACATTTGTGTAATTTTTGAAAAATAAACGAAAGCACAAAATGACGTTTATATCATCTTAACAGTTTATTTATTTCCCTCCGAAATGTTTGAAGAAAAAATCTGAAACTATTTTTTAGAACATTTTGTAATTAATATTTTTAATATTGCCCATATTTCTCTCAAAAATATGGGGAAATTCTAAAAGGTTCAAAAAAAATCGTTACAATAATTAAATAACTTATTGTAAAGAAAATGTTCATTTGAATAACGAAATATTATCTTCAGTATCGTAATTGTAGAAAGACGCCCAAAAAATGTCAAACTTTTGCAATTTTCGAATACTCGGAATACTTGATAAGTGTATTTTATAAGTGTAATTTACTATAAGTATACCACTCCGCATATACTTATGTACAGAAGAAAGTTAAAACGCAGTTCAAAGGTAAATGACAATAGCAAAAGAATACGTCGTTACAAGCTCTCATATTTTTATTATAATTATATTCAATGACTCCAACATCATAAATCAATAACATTATTAGAGTTACATAGCAAACAATCTTTATTTATTTTACAGTTTAAATATTTCAATGCAATCAAAGTAATGAAGATATACTTTCAAAGTTATAAAATGAATGAAAAATTCAAAGAAAAAAATTAAGTTAATGTATCAATGCAAGACCATTTAATTGCAGTGGAACTATAAATTTCTTTCCTACCTTTCTTGACCTAACCAGTTTCCTAACTTATGTAGCCTCGACTGGCTTTTCGGATTTATCCCTTTCCTTTCCCCGGCTGCTAAATGTCGACGTCTAGTAGTAGAACTGAAATATGACTTAAAAATGAAAATTTATAAAGGTGTTGAACCATGTTCTATATACAAATTTTAATTTTTAAAAATTGGAGAGGTTTTTTTTGTTGACAAAATACCATTTGAACATCTCTGGATATGCGCAATTTTGAGCTCATTTAAAAAGAAAACTTTTGAATTTTCGAGAAACTTTATAAGAAATCAATTGAAGGATTTGTACTCACAATGTAAGAATGTATAAAATTGCCAGTAATGTAAATGTAAACATTGTGAGGGATACTTCAAAATTTATATTTGTGCAAGTTCTGAAAAATCACAAAAAATATCATAATGATATTTATATCATGAAATTCATTTTATTTAACAAAATACGTACAAAAAAAATTAAAAAATTAGAGCCGTTTAATAGGAAATGCCGTTTGAACGTTTCTGAAATTGAAATATTTATTTTTTAAGCTCATTTTCGAAGAGAACTTCTGAGATTTAGAGAAACTTTCGAGTTGGTTTCCATATCTCTTTCTCGAGTCTAGGCTGGTTTTCGAGTATGGCCTCACCCTTTTCCCAACTGCCATTTATTGGTGCATTCGTTTTGTGTACTTTATTGCATTTGCGAGTACAAGTGCTTCCATTCATTTCTTACGAATTTTCTCGAAAACTAAAACATGTTTTTGTCAAAATTAGCTCAAACTTGCGCATTTTCAAAAACGTTAAAACAAAGTTGCCTCAAAATCTGCCCCCAAGTATTTCAACAAAATGTGCATACGAGACCAGGTTTTATTCTTCTATAATATTATTTACCTCATAATTCAATTCTTCTCTTAGGGGACCGAAAAATTGAGAAAATGTGAAAAAATGTCTTGCAGCTGGGAAGAGGACGGGAAAGTAAAATGCTACCCCGTTCTAAAGAATAAGGAACCAAACTAACACAAGAATGTCCGTGCCATTCTGTAGCACCATTAAATACTTTCTCGCCTAACTTCACACGTAGTAAAAAGAAACGACAATTTACTTACTGTTCTATAATATTCTTAAAGTCATATTTTAATGCTATTAGGGGACTAAAAACTGAAGAAATGGAAAAAATATCATTTTTTCTAGAGCAGCATTACAAACGACCTTTTCTGTCGCAAGAAAGCGTTCATTAAAGGGTATTTTACGACACGAATGATTGCGTCATCATACATTCAGCCAATCGCTGCGAGAGAATCGCGAGGTGGTTGCGGTAAACGGAACAGCCGACCACCGTTTTCTCACACAGATGTTAAATACCCGTGGTGACATAGAAAAGTTGTCTCTCAAAATTAAGTTTGATTCTCTTACAAAAGTATAATGCTGTTATACAAAAGAAACACCGTATGCAACTCGTTTGTAATGTTGCTTTATCGCTTTAATACAAATTTGAAAACTCGTCCCTACAGTCGCTCGTTTTCAAAGCATGTATTCAAGCAAAAAAGCTAACATTATAAACTAATTGCATAAACTACTATTAAACGTCAATGGATGGCTTTAGCCTAGACTAAACATATAGGGCAGCTAATTAGTACGTCAAAATCTGTGCCATTTTGAAGCATCACTAGTTATTTATTTTTGTTTTTCTGATATTAGCGTGTTTCTCTAAGTTTTAGCTTACGTCACGCATCAACAAAACCAGAGATAATGGAACAATTTCTTCACTTAGCTTTTACGGATAATTTTGGGTAAAGTCTGAATTACTCGCAGGTTGATGTTAAAGTGTGCATTATTAAAAAGTGTAGTTATATATCTTTGCTGACTTTCATTGGTATTTAATGTGAATATGTGTTTGTTTAAAAACTAATCAGGGGCAAATTGTTATATTACCACTGCTAATTTACAGCATATGGACTATTCGATTTTCAGTTCTTATGAAATGGTTTAGCTAACTCATTAAACTTATTAATATCCATATAATACAAAACGGATTCACTCCATTTCAAACATCAATGACCTTTTAGATAGTTTGTATATTTTTTCTTTATTGTTAATTTTAAATTATTTATTATTTATATTTATTAATTTTTTGTATTTGCATTAAACGAATATAAAACATCGTAGCGCTTTTTATTACAAATGTATAAGTTCCTTTTTTCCATAAGCACATCTTTCAGCTGGTTCCAATTAAACTCAGAGCGTAGTAATCGTTCTCAATTCGCACGACAGTTTTTTAGCAGAAACGTTTTCGCCACAAAAAGTGTGAGGACCTCCGCCACACAGAACCACAGCAGTAAAAACTTTAAACTCGGGTACTGTACTAAACGTAAGCCTCCTAAGTCATTGCAGTGAATTGGCGCCTTGGATAACAAACTTCCCTCAAAGAAATCACAAAGTATGAATACTCACTTTCAGAACAACAACAGCACAGTAAGATGTAAATAATAAGTAAATATTTTTATTTAATATTAAATTGTAATAAAATTAAAAATTTGGTTGGATGATTGCAATTATCTTGAAAATAACTCTTTTGGAACCTGGAAATTTGAAGCCCCGAGTTTTGACGTACTTGATGTTTAAACAAAGGCAATTATTTATTTTTAACGGCACTTTAGGCAATTGCTTTTTATATTCACTCCTACTAAAGATACGCCATTTATTGCCTCTTCGGGAGAAATGTTCTCATATAGGGATCATTACACTTGCGAAGCCGGCGTCATTAGCTGTTAACACTTGACGATCAACAGTGACGATATCTGGATAATTACAGATTCGACTCCATTTTAAACATTAAGTTTAATCTAATATTCTTGGAACAATGGACCTATTGAAGGTTCATCTCTTCCCAATGAAACCCGTCAGTGGTGGAAATTCGTCTGGGTTGTGAATCACACGATAAGGACATGATGCGAAATTTCTTTGGACGCTAGATAGAAAGAGTTCGTTTACTTCCATTTGAATCTCGTGCACTATTGAAGAGAATATACGAAAACGCTAAAGCTAAGAGAGTGTTAGAGGCCTGCCTTAAGTGAGGTGGTACAGGGTGGTACCCAGGAAGAGATCAAGATATTACTGAAATCAATCACATCATGTATGCAAATAGATCTCGGTATCTCAGATATTTTTAGGGACACCCAAGAACACCGATGGTCGACAGTCAAACGAAGTAAATGGGCGAAAAGAATAATGAAACGGATAGACGACTTAAGACGTGAATTGTCAATCTTAACAGAGACATCTTCTAAATGAACGCGCACCTCTAAAGTTCAACGACAAATACTCCGTGATGATCAAAAATACCAAATTCAAAAGGAAACAACAAGGATATTAGAAGCTGAGAAGATAAAAGATAATATCAGAGTATGGACTCAAGGCATTCGTTACAAACGTAGAGAAGATTCCCGTGTACAGAATCGGTTGTTGGAACAGGCGAGTTGACCACACACAGACGCATGCACAGCGAGATAGACTTTTGTCTTCAATAGATTTTTCTGTATGACTCACAAAACATGGATTCTGGCTACACCAGGTTTAAGAGGAAGTAATTTACTACAATGAATTTATCCAATTTTTTCGTTACTAGGGCCCGGCAATAAGAGTTTTGCTGTTGGAAATTCGCTGTTTTCGCCCGAACGATAACATAAATTTTTCTTCTTAAGAAGTATGTGCGAATAAGTAAAAATCAATCTTGATATTCAATCGCTCATTATCTATTTTTTTTATGATGTTCGCTATTCAATGTTATGGCTTCTAGTATCTTCATTATCATTTGTGACATAACCGCTTGACGTTGATTCATTTCGCGATTTTTGCTCACAGGGCGTGCACTCGCTTCGGAAAGCTAGCACGTGTATCGGAGAGTTAGAATTTGCAGTAAAGCAAGGACAACAGAGTACTGTCGCGATTTAATAATAATAATAATAATAATAATAATAATACGATATTTATACAAAATATGCATTAATATTAATATTATCAAATTGTGAAAAAATAGGAAGATTGAATAGATCGAATTCTACGTATGCACTATTAATTGAAAAAAGTCCAAACATGAACTATGCATGAAATTCACCAAAAAAATATCAAAACATTCACACATGCACGTAAAATGATTGCATTTTTCAATTAGTTTGTCAGAAAGATTATTTAGAAAATTTGGAAACTTTACGAAGCTTAAATAAAAACACGCATTTGAATGGAAATCCTGACTCTAATAACCACCAAACCATCACATTCGTGCACAGTCGGTACGGCTGAAAGGGGGAGAACTGCTGTCGTACTGAAGTGCACTGAACGAGGGACGGGCTGCGAAATTCGGTAGCGCGTTGCGTCGCGGGGTGGCGGGCGACCCGCGACCTTTCGCTCTCCTCGTCCCGCTTCACTCTGCCCCGCCCCGCGCCGCGCCGCCCCGCCTCGCCCCAATCGGCCCCGCGTCGCACGGTCGCACACGCTGTCCCGCCTCGCATCGCATCGCCCCGCCTCACGCCGGGGGCTCTGAGCGTGGGGCGCGGGCGGTGCAAGGTGCGGGTGGGGTCTGGCGAGGCGAGGCGGGGCGGGGTGCGGAGGGGGAGCGGGGCGGAACGGCGGCGGGGCATGTGCGCGTGCGGGGGGGGAGCGGGGGCGGGGCGGCGCAGGGCGGGGCGGGGCGGGTGGGTGCGGAGCGGGGCGGGGTGGAGTGGCGCGGGCGGGGCGGAGCGGGGGAGAGGGGAGGAGCGGGGTGTGGGCGGGGTGAAGCGGGGAGGCGCGGGGCGGGTGGAGCTCGATTCACATCGACCGGGCGCGGCGGAACCGTCGTCGCAGGCAGCCAGGGCAAGCGCGGGCACTCTGGGACAGCCGCGCCGACTCGTAGCTCACAGGTGCCCTTACATGTTGACCTTAATATCGGAGTGATAGTTATTCATTAACCATTACATATGATGCTCTGGTCATATTTTGAGGATGTTAGAATAAACAAAGATAAAAATAAATAAAGTGGCCTCCGGAAAAAGAAAATAATTTAAAATGATAATACAATTGGAGTGACTATCAAATATTTGAAAATACGTATAATTTCATTATCTCATATTTATAAGAGCCCTCGGTGGCTCGTTGGTTAGGTAGCTCGCTTTCCACAACGCAACCATGGGTCCGATTCCCGGTCCGAGAAAAAAATTATTGGTGTGATGTCCCTGCAATGTCCCAGTATCTGTTGCTGTGTGACGATGAGAAAGCTCACTTCTCAGGTTGAGAATACCAGAATACAGCGTAGGGTTGGCTATGTAGTCCTTAACCCAGGACCACAAGACCGGGATGCTACACGTAGGCTTAGCTCGTAAAGAGCTGTGTGCCAAAGTACATACATACTATATTTGTAAGATTTGAAAATTCGTCCAATTGATTACAATATTAGTTTCGCTACATATGCCCCGTCGGCTTCGGTACAGACCAGCTACCAAGTTGCTTTATTCGGCCTCTTTCTCCTACTTTGAAAGCACAGGCATACAGCAGCTAATCACAATCTTAGATGCAAGTCATGAATACACCCTGGTCAGTGATCGAGGCTACTTCGACATCTAGCATTCAGGAACACCAACAATTGCTTATGTTTCGTCGAAGACGTCTACGCCAATTGAAGAAATAAAATTCGCAAATTATTGACAAAGAAGCAAATTTGAGTTGTCCAGAAATGTGAATTCTCAAATGAGGATGCTGGACGATCTTGAATTAAATGTGCACTCAGAGTTATTCGCGAATATCGCGCAACCGAATAAAAAATCACCAAAGAAAATTAAAACTTTCTGAAATTCCATAAAATGTTTTTCTTTATATACGGGTTGGAAGTTGTGTGCATATTTGTATTGTTCGTTAGCTAATTAAGTGTAGGACTGCGGGAATACTTCTTGTTTGCGACTGATGACATCACTCTCATACAAAATTGTGGTGAAGAAAGCAGAGGCAGGATGCTTTATCGCTATTACATCGGATGATGTTTCTAAGAAAGTATTTTTATAATTCTTCATTGGTAAATATTACAAAGTGCACTATATTTTTATCCACTAAAATTGTATTTCTCCTGAAACATCATTAGAAACACTGCTTTACTTGAGGGGTTAATTAGTAAAACAGGCTTTCCAGGATAAAAATATATGGATTCAATAAAAGAAAAATGTAAAGTGTATCGTTCGATTTTTTAATAATTGTATTGTGAAAAGCAATATACTCAGGTATAAATATATTGTTTGGGTAGTTTACCCCTTACAATACTGAATAGGAAATAGATGGAGTTTTAATTTGTCTTACTTTTTTACTGAATGCATGTTTTTGGACGAAAAATAATAATAATAATAATAATAATAATAATAATAATAATAAATGGTCTAGTGTTAGTGTCTGCAAGTCTTGATTCTCAATTGATCTTCAGATTTTTCGCTAAAGATTCACTTTCTCTTTTATTAATTATTCCGAAAACAAAATTATAGTTTAAGTAAAAAAAATGAAATATCTTTGGGCAAATTGTCATTAAAGAAATAGTAATCCATAAAAACAGGGAAATATTATTTGATGTAGGAAACACAAGTGCGTGATAAGTGAAAAGGCAATATTCATTGCCCGTTTTGCAACATAGTATGAATGGGTAAGAATAATGGGGTGGGGGTCCCAGTGGTCATTGGCATACAGGTAAGGAACAGCACCCTTCAAATTCAGTTTTTGAAATTAGCGATTGGATATATGAGAGTGACTACAAAACAATAAATATGCTAAAATGAAATTTGATTGTACATGTTAAGTTAGTTCTTACCCTTGATCGTGCGTGTTTGACTATCTGATAGCGCAAGCTTGCATACACATTTTAGAATTTGAAAGAGCGTGGACCCCTTGTCTCTAGTGACTACGAAGTTTAGTTACTCATTTTAATGAGGCAAATGTGGGGTGACTGGCAGGGGAAACGGGGGAACTTCGTGGATATCAGCTGCGAGCCTGCTTTATCCACTACAAATTCCACGGGAAACCACTAGGAGTTTATCCACGATACCACACACCGTGGGTCGATCCACGCCGAAACTCTACAGGTAATTACACTCGGCTTAGGCCAGTTTATTTTGATAGGTTCTAAAAAAACTGAACATCGCTGAAGGCCGCATCGCATTGCTAAATGTAATCCTTCGCCAGTCAGATGGGTCGAGCGCCAGCTGATAATGCCATGGAACCAGGGATGCCATATTGGGCAAAAAAAGCGTCGACTTGCGGAAAGAAAATGTCATGCGCGGTAGAGGGACAGGAGTTGAAAGTAAAGGAAAAATGAGTCCAAGCGTCGGGATGCCAAGGAGCTGCAAGGAAGAAACGACTGCTTTGCATGCAAATTCGAATGACGATTTAGATTTTTTTCGAACGTCGATATGCGTTTTGAATATAGATGTAAGACGGCCTACTACGATTTGCAAAACCTTGTAATCATTCGCGAATGAAAAAAGATACAACCTGTTTATAAAGCGAGGGAAACAAAAAGATTTACCTTGTTTTGTATGTGGCTATTACGCGAAAGAGAGATGGCACAGGAAGTCAGAACTAAAGAGAACGATAGGCAGTACGATTGTTCGCAGCAGATGTGTAAGAATAGAACTTAGATATTAAACAATTTGAATAATGAAATAAAAAGGGAAAGAAACTCAGAGAACAACGATAATTTTTAAAAGGGGAGATTTCAAGAAACTACATGCGATGACGGCGAAAAATGATATGAAAGTTGTAACTATCGAAATTGCACTGTTGTAATTAGACTGTGCAAGTAGTTATGTCTGATTCATGTTTCTAAATCGTGAAATCATAGTAGGTTAAACAATGCTTCGGTCCCCGATAGTTCTTTCTACATAGCATCGATAGGAGACTTGTTACAACACACGATGCCCAGAATAACAAACATTTCTACAGCGGAATTGGGTAGTAAGATCTATTCGAATTATTGTGGGAATATCACTTGTTATTGCAATGCAATTTTTAATAATTTAGTAACATGGAGGAATCCTTACCTGTACCCAGTCTGAATTCCAATTTGTTATCAGTGGCAGATGTAGTAAAGAAAACTAATATAACTGTTCTAGATAGAAGAGTGGTTTAGTTATTAACATCATTACGCCTATAAACACTAAATAACTGACGCGGTTGAAGAACGTAAACCGAAGCGACAGCCGAGGTTTATGACCAACCAAGTCTGTTATTTGTGATATCGACTGTGTGTAATTCAATACTTCTCGTAATACCATCTTATTACAATAAAAAATTATATAAAAAGAAACACCTTTGCTTTTAATACGTAGGAAGCTTCTTCACTTGTTTAATACGTAGGAAGCCATCTTACTTTTAAAATCGATACGATTGTTGCTTCAGACACGAAAGTTAGAAGGCCAAGAGTTTATCGTAAGAATCTATTAGAATTTCTTTACTAAAAGAAAATGGCTATTTAAAAACATTGCCATTTTGTTATATTTAGGGCATGTCGACGAGACGAACTTGAATCATTGACTATTGACGATAAAGAAATCACGAGCAACGGAGTACTAGTTACATTGAATCGGTATCGAAATGAATTAAAATTTCTAAACAATTCTTCAGCACCGCATCAACATCAAGTGATTCAAGCACGTCGATGTCAGCACCTACAACCTCTATAAAGATGTAGCTTAAATGTAAATGTAGCTTAATATGTAGTATTAATATGTAGCTTTACTACGCTCATGTTTTGATGAACTCTCTTTTCGCTTGTAGTGGTAGAGTACAGGAAAGGTGATTTACTATTTTGTTAGAAATGAAAAAAATCAAATCTGCGGTTCATTTACCGTTGCATATAAGTTTTCTATATCTCGGGAACAAAAATGTCTAGTTTTTCAAATGTTGATAATCTCGCGTTTTTTAAATTTTATTTCTATTTATTTATCTTTAACTTTTACTTATCTTTCAACTATTTGTAGTTAAAATTATGGGAAGGAATACTGGAACTCAAGAAAACGTGCGCAGATGATCTTCTACCCAAACGAGAAATTAGAAGTTTTAAATAAAAATACTATAATCGAACAGTTAAAAATTTCTATTGAAGGTGTTATTTGCGTTGTGTGTGTATGTTACTTATGTTGTTTGTCATATCTGAAATTAATACCTAGTTTGAAGATCACTTGGCTACTTAACGGCCGGCGGCCATTAAGATTACCTATTCGTTCCTCAGTAGGGTTGCGTTATGCAGATATATTAACGGGCAGTATTACGAAAAAATTTATTGTGTTACAATAATGCATTGATAGGCAAAGTAGATTTTTAACGAAGATAATCTTTTAGTTGTCTGCAAATAGCTTGAAATAAAAATAATTATTATCCTGGATGTATTGTTGACAATGAAAGTGATAGAGTTATAAACAACGAAATGTGTTTCGATACGAAGTAAAACGAATCAACTTGTGGCATTGGAGAATAGGTCACGCCAATTATGAATGTTTCCAGAAAATTATAAAGAAGAACTGATTAAGGGGCTCCGAAAATCGACTGTGAACGAAATCAGTGAAAAAGCTGCCTAGAGGGAAACTTCTCGAGGGTCACATTCAGAGTTGTGGAAAATGAAAGGAGCAATCACATATTAGAAAGGTGACATGTACACATGTGTGGCCCCATGCCAGTGACTTCAATAGGTGGAAATAAGTACATATTGCTTACTGTGCACTCATATATTCATAGATTTTCTGTAAAACATAAATCCGATCGTGCTGGTATACCAACAAATTGTATACAAAAAAGAGAAAACGAAACAAGAGAAATTGTGAATTAAGTAAGAAAGGATAATGGCAGAAAATTCATTGATACAACTTTACTGAATGTCTACGGACATAGGAATTGAATGTGTCGCGTATAACCCTCATAGCAATAAAACAGCGGAGAGAGGTAAGAAGAGTTTTAAATACAAGAACATCAATAGAGGTAAATAAATCTAGAGCGTCTGCGGTTCTCGACACCACTCCACAAAGACACTCCAACTAATTAACAGTAAGTACTTTTTCCCATGCATTAGAGCTGAAAAGATATTCATTTGGTAGAAGACAATTTCGAATTAAAAAAGATTCGAAAAATGCTTATTTTAGGTCACAATCATCGTTCAAAAAGTTTTACCTAATTTCACTTTATTCCACTAAATATAAATTCCAATCAATCTTTCGTACATTGCCTGGATGTTTGAAATAAAATTTTCAAAACTACTCATCTGGTCTCTCACTAGCCAGAGACACTTCTCATCGGCATTCTGATTCCTGTTTATCACGTCTGTTATTTCTCGTAACGTACCATATATCTCAGCCACCTCGTGTTGGCAAATATGAACTTCAACAAGCCATGAGTGTGATGTATGGGTCGCAACATTTCCTACACCAGGCTATATCCACCCATTTTCGATAACAAAAACATTAACCGCTAATTCTGCAGCAAATTCTCACGCTCACTCAGCCATCTCAGTGCACATACAAGCGGTATGTGCATTGCAGGTTGCATAAGGACTTGTTAGTAAATATTTCTCCCTTCTCACCCACCATTCTAGAGATGTCTTACCTCTACGGTACTATTTTCCCCATTGAAATTTCCCAATAATAATGTATACTATCCTTTATAAAATAGAATTTAATCATTTCTCTACATGACTTAAAATTAAAGAGCTGTAGAGGAAAACAGACAAACGTTAGAAAAAAAAATACCGGTTAGGTGGAACTCCCGGATTAGTACAGAGTCTAGGACGTCGAAAACTTGGGGTTCTAAATAGTGCCTGAACACAACATACTTAAAAAAAAGGTTTTATGACCTTTTTCACGCAAACCCCCTTTCTAGTACCTACCGACTGGACCATTAAGGCACTTTTTAATATCTTATTCAGTTATGAATTAAATGCTTCGGGGCAGAGATGAACTAGTGAACCGCAGGGAAAATAGATTCGGGTGACCAGCGAGCATCCAAAAAATAATATCTTTAAATTCCCATGCAAATAGTTTTATAATAATTCTGAAGCAGCATTAACCTGTCAAAATTCCTGTTAATATTCTAATACTTAAAAATGTAAATCCAGTGGCTGTAGTCGATAGCCTAACGACTAGTTATACTCTTTGAGCTAGCCCGAGAGAGACTACTAACGTACTCGTCCGCAGGAATAGGAGCGAGTTACGTCACAGGCGCTGGCGTCCAGCCCTGGCCCCGACCCGCCGTCTTTGCGATGGGAAGCCGGGAACAGAAGCCCCGCTCAGAAGAGGCACTGCTCTTTCCCGCTGACTGGGCTTTATAATAGGTGCCGCGGGGTGTGATGTAACACGTTGCGAGGGCCCATTGCAAGCCACGAATCCCAATAGCAATATTAATCGACATTCATAGAAAGGCTGTATAAGTAATTCAGCAAATACAACAACTTCTATGATAAGTTAACTAATGATAGAACGTTTATCATCACATGTTTTGAACATAACTACAAAGAAAATCAGGAACGCTCAATGAAATATTCTTTCATTAATATAACATTATTTTGAAACTTGCGTCGCGCGCCCGGCTAGCTCAGTCGGTAGAGCATGAGACTCTTAATCTCAGGGTCGTGGGTTCGAGCCCCACGCTGGGCGAGTTTTTTTTTATACATCAAACACGAAATACACTTGACATTAGAAGTTTACTAATACAATACCTACGAGACAAAATGGAATCGAAGTCGTGGTGAAAAACAAAATTCTTGAAAGCCTCATTATTACATTACAGAGAGTATATGGGTAGGCATAAACATAACTTACATTGCAGTTGTAAACAATCACATAAAACAAAGTGGCAAACAGTCTTCTCAACAATTAGATTGAAAAGTTTGGATCTTCCAATATTCATTTTGCTTTATAGCAGCAAACAAGATCTCAAAAATGGAAAAGGTTTTTGTTATAACCATAATTTAGAAGTTTCATATAGACAATAATATTAATTTTCTGATAAGAAAATATACTTGCAAAACATCACAAACAATTAAAAATATCTTTATGTAATTAATGCAATTCATTCAGAATCAATCTGTGGTTAAATTTCAAGATGGAATTTGGATAAGATCTAAAAAACATTGTTCCTCACATAATTATTCTGAATTTCAACATTTTTCAATGCACCACTTAACTTTGAAAAAGTTACAGTTACAGTTATCACAATCCAGCTGCTAATCACTAATTCTGGAACAAAATTTTATAACGTGGAGAATGCAACTTTTCTGATTTGGTCCATATTTCCTTCTTTACTTTGTTGCTATTTTTCTATTTATGGCTTGACAGTCCGCTATTGGCCTTGGCCGACAAGCAGTGACCCAGACTCTCCGCCTTGGGATAAGAGGTTTGTGTGGTTCAAACAAAACACATACCATCACCATGTATTGTGGTCTTCATAATCTTAGGGTGGGCTTTCTCATCATCCCATAGCAATAGATACTGGATTATTTGGAAGGAAAGTGTAGTTGTTATTTTACCCCAGCCGGGAATCGAACCTGTGGTTGCACCGCGGAAAGTGAGCACACTAACCAATGAGCCACCGAGAGATTAATTAAGCTTATTAATTATACTTTTGTGTTTCTATAAACATAAATAATATTCACTTAAACAATCTTCTAATTATATTACACGTTTATATAGAATATAGATATCAATATGTTTAGAAATAAAAGTAATGAATGAACAATGACAAAATTATTTTATTGTATATGACTTCACCGAGGTTCCTTTTCGAAAAATATCATCTACAACAGATTTACTGCAAATTCTTCAAAATTTTGAAGACCCAAAAAAAATTATTCTGATAAAAAACTCTAATACCATGTCTTTAAGAAGGCTGAGAGGAGCAGAAATCTTGAAACTTAAAAACTTTTACCCAGCATTGTTTGATTAGAGTTGCCATAAATGCTGGAAGTAAAAACAGGAGTAATCAAGTCAATCATTACCACGAAAACGTGTATTACCCTCAGCATTTCAGAAACATTATCTTTGAGTTGGGTGATGTAATTGGAAAGATATGTAGACACACTGTTCATAATTCTGAATAACTTATGTATTTCATGGTTTCCATAAAATTCTAGCCATTTGTCCAAATCAGGTGAATCTGACTTCCTGTTTTCCTCCAAAAATTTTGAACACAATTTTTTTCGAATGGTCAATACTGATCACCTGTCACCAGACTGCATTGCACTCCACTCCATGTATATTCCCTATTCTCTTGCTATTTCATACAATTTCTTTCTTTCAATCAGCTACTCAACAATTTAAAAAAATCAGAATATTAGACTTCCTGGCTTAATCTTCTGGACATGGAGAAAAAGAGTAAAAAAGGCATTCCCAATTAATTAGAACATAAGGCAACCATGTGTTTGCTTGTGATAATTATTGAAAATTCCACACCTCGCAATTTATAGAAAAATTTATAATAAACAAGATTTTTTCTGACAAAATTAATTAAAGTTTTTTTCAGATATCAATTGACTTTCCTTTTTAATAAATTGTTCAAAATATTATACATTCAATTACTGTCTTAACATACCATACAAAAAAAATCCACAGGAATGTCATATTGGTCTCAAAACTGACCAATTTTTATACTGGAGCAAAGTACAAAACATTCAGACATATAAAAGCTTATGATGGGCAAGCAGGCATTCAATAGGCATAAAACAGATTATGATAAATTTGAAAATATAAAAATGTGTCAACAAATAAGTGAAATTCACACTATTCATCCCTTTAACTATTAAAAATTGAAAAAAGGAACTGATTTTATGGTAAACAGCACTACTTTTAAATACTTATTTTATCTTATTCACAGATTAATAGACCAAATCTTTTCTCTCTTGTATATGACGACAGTTAACTATTAACATGGTAACTACAAAATGATTTTCAGCTTAAGTTTAGCAGAAATTGGTGAAACATTTAATATGCAACTATTAGTGGATATCCAGGTATTGTCCAACATCTGTTAACTTTCAATTTTTATAGCATTACTTAGTCAAGAAACATGACCATTTAACATGCACACTGTACAACATTTGTCCCAAAACACAACTTGAAAAGCCACAAAATTTCTTTCTTGGGCAATTATTTAACTAAAAAAACATTCCTATATACACTTATGTGACCGTGGTAAATAGCAGGACCTGATAGATAAGTTACACACAGCCTGGTGAAATTTCAAATATCAGGGCCCATTGCACTTTAAAATACAAATAATTTATATGCACATGGTTCAATTGAAGGTATGAGTTCACCAACATACAATCATCACAGTTGTCAAGTGCTACTCTAGCACCATTATTATACATACAACACTACCAGTGCTGTATATCCCCATCTCATACTGTTGTTCGACTCGAATCTCCTGCTAAACGATCTACAATCTGAAAAAATCAGCCAAAAGTGAAAATACTTCATGTCTTTGCAAGCCAATTTCACATTATTCTTCCAATAAACAAAATAAGAATTGAAATGAGACACACATACCCCTCGAATACCAGGCAGGTTTAACAACGTTCCAAGAACTGGCACTCGTCTTAAAAAATTTATTGCCACAGGAAAGAAGCCACTAAAACAAGAAATTAATTTACAAGTAAAAGGAAAGGTATAACAAAGGACATTTTTGATAATTTACTATTTGTCTGTTTTCCTTGAATCCTCATTTAATTAATTATATTTTCTTTTGTCAATTTTCAGGATATATTTTCATTTGTAAATAATATACATTCTTAATATATATACTAACCTGAACAACAAAACAAAACCATAAGTTTCAAGCAACATGCCTATTAAAGGCCATCCTAATAATACAAGAAATATTCCTCCGAAGAATCCAGCAGAACCTCTCAATTTGTGTGTTTGGAAAAAGAAGCGGAAGGTTCTTTCCAAACCAATTACACATGCCAACCCACATATAAATAATATCTACAAAATTTAAAACACAACTGTTATTCCAATAACAAATAGACAAAAAAGAAATTTAAACAATTTGTCAAACTTACATTTCCGAGAGCCAAAAGTGCTTTGTCCAATAACAATAATACTCCTAAGAAGAGAAAAAATACGCCAAAACCTGCGAGACCGACCCCAATTTCTGAAATAGAAGACAGTAGAAATTTGTACACACACATATGCGTGTTGACATTTATAAAAAATCTATGCTATTAAACTTCGTGAATATTACTCACTTTGAACATCAGTAATTTCAAACATTTTGTGCTAAAATAATAAGAAGTTTATTTATACAGAACAGATGTGCGTTACACGTCTCCTAACCTAACTCAGGTCCACGTCATAACACGCAACAAACTTTTCTATCACTCATAGTGTTATAAATTAGATGTCATAATAAATTATCAATGAACAAAACTAATTTGACAATAGAAATGCAATGTAGCTTCGTTTCTATCAATAAGAAATTTACTAACTTATTTTCATACCATCAAGCAAAGGTAAACTACCTCCAAAGCATAATTATACATTATAAGTAGCGCGCCATAACTGTGCCTGTTTGAATCGTTCCTTGGCGCAAAAAGTGTATTTTATTAATGTATTATTGTTTAAGCAGACCATATTTTTTATCACACTTCTTGATGAACCCAATGTTTCTGGTAGTGTGTCTACAAGGAGAATTTCGCTACAACAGGATTAGAAAAATCATGGAACGGAAAGGCTTTCAGAAGAAAGATTGAATAACGCATAGCGTGTCGGAGAAGAATCACACAGAATTTCTTTGACGGGTGTGTTATGGCCAGGGTCTCTGAGGCGAAGGCTGGGCGACGAAGGAGAAGAGAGGTTAAAGGTCTTTCGCTAATCTTTTCCAGTTGTGGAGCCCGGTTTTCATAGTCATCTCTCACGTTTGTGATCTTAAAAGAGATTTGTTTATTTAACTTTTAATCATGGCACGTGTTCTTGTTGGAGTTAAGCGAGTAATTGATTATGCAGTAAAGGTAATGTAATTGAGATATACAATTTTATTACCTAATTGATGCAATATTGTAGGTATGAGTTATATAGAATTCGAAATTAACATAAAGTAATTATTAACAATCCCTCCCATAATAAGAATAATTTTGGAGATGTTAGCAATATTACATAATGAGGTTGGAGTATTTTTTTATAATTCCAATTTATATTAATTCCAAATTCGGAATTAATATAAAGTAATTATTAACAATCCCTCCCATAATAAGAATAATTTTGGAGATGTTAACAATATTACATAATGAGGCTGGAGCATTTTTTTACAATTAATTATACATTTTAGATACGTGTAAAGCCTGACAAGACAGGTGTTGTGACTGATGGGGTTAAACATTCGATGAACCCTTTTGATGAAATTGCTGTTGAAGAAGCTGTAAGAATGAAAGAAAAGAAAATTGCTAGTGAAATTATTGCAGTGTCGTGTGGACCGCAGCAAGCTCAGGTGTGTATTATGTTATTTGGTGATTATAATTTCATTAATTCAAAAGCTCCATTTATGTTAACTTTTGGATTCTGTACAGGAGACTCTTCGTACTGCCCTGGCTATGGGGGTGGATAGAGGTATCCATGTTGAAGTGTCGGGAAAGGATTATGAAACACTACAACCAATTCATGTTTCTAAGATTCTGGCTAAACTAGCCCAAGATGAAAAAGCTGATCTTGTTATAGTTGGTAAACAGGTAATGCATTGAAACTTTATCTTAATTAAAATTATTATTTGTAGCTTGTTTAATAGAATTTTCTTTTTCAAGGCTATTGATGATGACTCTAATCAAACTGCTCAGATGACAGCAGCTGTTTTGGATTGGCCTCAAGGTACTTTTGCTTCAAAGGTAAATTCATTTTATGATTATTATGTTTAACTTTGTTTCTGAACTTTAATGATGACAAGGAATCTAAAGTTCACCAACTTCATTTCTGGTATTTTTTTCAGATTGAGAAAGGAGACGGAAATTTGACAATTGTAAGAGAAATTGACGGAGGATTGGAAACAGTGAAAGTAAAGCTTCCTGCTGTTGTCAGTGCTGATCTCAGATTGAATGAGCCTCGGTATGCTACGCTGCCAAATATAATGGTAGGTTTCAATTGCGTAGCAAAGCCAAGATCTCTTATCTATGTTTGCAAACCACATATAATTTCAGGTGTTACCCATTACCCTTTTTCTAATTTTCTTCATATTTATCATCAATCCCCCCCAGTAAAGATGGGAAATGAGTGTCTGGAAATATACAAGAGGTACATGAATGAATTGAACTTTTAACTGATCATATTATTTCAGAAAGCCAAGAAAAAGCCTATTAAAAAAGTTACTCCCAAGGACTTGGGAGTAGATACAGCTGCTCGCATTGAAGTTGTCAGTGTTGAAGATCCTCCAGTACGGCAGGCTGGTTCAGTTTTAGCTGATGTGGATGAGCTTATTGGAAAACTGAAGGAAGGAGGACATGTGTGAAAGGGTGAGATATCATTAGTCATGTGACAATGAGAAAGAATGGATGAATCATTGGGCAGTATCATTTGAAAACATTATTAAAAAGAATTAAAAATTAATTCATTCCAATTACTTTCATCTTAACTTATGAAAGTACTTGAGATATTTTATGAAATTACTTTTATGATATTATGATTTTGTAGTGGAGAAAATTACATTAATTGCAGTGATAGAATGGTAAACATTACTACAAGATTTCATATTCCATAAAAGAATCATTGTTCAGAGAAGAATATGGGAAATATTTCTTTATAACTGTTCCTTGGTAATATTGATGATTATATTCATTGGTTTGTGATCTTTGATTAATCATGTTGTATTTTTGCAGATAATAAAAACATGCTCCTGATGGGCCAGAATTCCTGAAACACATTGCTAGATCACCTGAATTACTAAGCTTCTAGATTACAAATTTTATACTTCCCAGAAAATGATTTCTTAATCAAAGCAAGCTTTGTTATACTTTGTACAGATTTGAGAATTATATTTTCTTTACGTTAAAAGCATTTTTCTTTCTGAGAGATCCATTTAACTTTTACACATTTTAATGTATTCTAATTGTGTACTAATTATGTTTCATTTATTTGTGTTGAATCAATACTATAGTGCAAGAAATTTTAAATTTTGAAATAATTCCTGGAACTGCTATGTTTTCCGTAAAACACGCTGTATTATGCTTTATTAAAAAAAATTAACAAAGTACAAGTTGCACAAAAACTCAGAGATGGATTTGATGTGTAGGGGTGCAGAAGTGATTAACAGGAAAAATTACAAAGAGTTCACACAGATCTGTGAAAACTCTCAATGCTAAATGTTGCCAAGCCCTTGGCATCAATTCGTTGACAATACAATAGGTCCTTATGTTTAAATGTGATAGAGCTCCCATTTCCATTTTATTTTAAGTGACCTTTTATAAATTCTGAGAAATCTGTTTATTAAGTCAATGTTAGTGTAAAGTCTTGGTGCTTTGTTTCATTATTAAAACCATGGCATTTCAATTGTTCATTAAAACTATGAAAATATATTGCACTTAAATATAGCCTAAAATAACATGTTCCTCTCAGAATTTATAAAATGCCATTTATGCCATTCTGGTTTTCATTCAATTGCTCAATGACTTGTTGGATGTTCCAATTGGTCCTACAATAAGAATTGTGTATAAACTTCATCTGAGCCCAGAGAAAACAAGAGGCCAAAGGGAAATACATCCAATAAAAGAACATTACTTCAAATAAACCTACAGTACCTCAATCCTCAATATGTAAACAGAATTTGTTTCTCCTTGCAACAGAAATAACTTAGTGGTTAATTTGAATTGAAAGTAAATAAATTTTTATGTTTTGAATGAAAAACTATGAAGTTTGAGCCTGGGGCAAGTTGCGTCACTGCATCTGAGAAGAATAATGCATGGTAACCTGTTTAGAATGTGCTGTATTGGAAAAGAGTGCATGCAGCATGTGAATAAAGTATAAAAAAAATCCACAATGCATTATATAAGATCTCAGAAGATGCTTAGAAAATCTAATCCACAGTTATAATGATGTAAATTTAATCTTGTGGCAACTAATGAAATATCCTGCTATTGAATTTTCAAGTGGGCAAATTTCCAGGCTTTTCTATGAACTTCCTCATTTTCTGCCTTGAACCACCTGATATCTATATTCTTCAAACTACTTTTCAAAGCATGCAGCTATTGAAAGAAATCTATGCAGCCTCTGCTCATGTGAGAAGTGCCCATGACTGCATTAGATATCTGGGAACTCACGAAAATCTACTAGTCATGCTACAGATTGGCACAGACCTTCTTGTAGTTATCTTTTTTCTTTGATGTAGATTGGCATTACGGTCTTCCCCCATCATCCTCCCAGCTGCCTTCTATCGGTGCCCAAAGTAAATTTTTTAAAATATTTTGGTTTCCTAATGGTAGAAGTGAAAGAGTACATTAAGAATGTTAAAGAAGAGTAAAACCTTGTCCTAAACTGCAATTTTCATTCAAAATTTTGGAGCTGTTTTTAACAAAATGGTGTTTAACGTCACTATAAATGCAAAATTTGAAGCTCTATTACACAGATAATTTTTGAGTTTTCGAAAAATTTCATTTAAAGAAATTTGAAGTTCTTTATCTGACAAATACAATAGTTATTACAAATTACTCAAAATGAGCACAATAGCAGCGTGAGAGGTATTTAAAAAAAAATTACCTTTGTGTAATTTTTGAAAAAACAGAAGAAGAAAGCATAATGAGCTTAGTCATTTTTTACAGTGCAATTATCTGTTGGCAAAAATTAAGAAAAAATTTGGAGCCATTTTTGAGGAAAATAGTGAGTGAGTGTTTCTGAAAACACAAAATTTTAAGTTAATTTTTACAGAAAACTGACATTATTTAAAGCACATATACTCATGAATGCAATACTGTGAACGAATTGCTGCTAATCTAAATATTAACAACGTGAGAGACATTAAAAAAAAAATTACATTTTTGAAAAAATAAACAAAATAGAAATAGCACATTTCAGTCATCATGAGTGCATTTAACACTTATCACTACATATAGTTTAAAGAAAAAATTGGCAGCTGTTTAAAAAAAATCTTGTTGCTGCTATTTTAAAAAAATGCACATATTGCTTGCAAAATTGAACTAAAACTACTTAAAATTTTCAAAAAATTGTGCTTAACTTTAATAAAAGAACTAAATAAGAAGAACAAATTTTATTTAAAGGAAAAATCTCTATTTTTAATTTTGATGTAGGAAGGCACCGAAAATAATTTAAACTTTTCCAATATTATCGAAAATTGAGAGTTAACTGTAACTGTATAAACGTACTTTACTTTCTTAAAAGAAATTTAAGAAAATAAATTTAGATTTGTTTTTGACAAAATTTTGAAGATATTCCATGGGCATCATGTTAAGTATTCCCAAATTTTAAAAAATGTTTTTCAGAATCACGGTGCCTCAAGGGGAGCCAGATGGAATGAGAGATATCCATTTTGGAAGAAATTCTGCACATGGTTTAGTCTCTAGTCATGTTCACAGATGGATGGACATTTTGAAAAAAGAAAAACTCTTTGATTATATCAGAGGACCCCAAATGTGTATTTCTGTTGAAATCTCAAAATTGATTTTTAGCGGCATTACTTAACTTTCTCTGTATTACGTATATTACTCCATAGATATGTATACAAGAAAGTAAAAACAATGAAATGGTTTACATTTTGGCTGAAAACACAAGTATTTGATTATGTTCTTCCATCTGTTCTCGTACTGCACATATGCAGACTGCATTTGTATACTCACTGCTTACAACACAGCTGACCTCTTGCCACAACAAGTCCCTAAGTAAAAGGCTGTACACGATTAAATATTTGCTATACTTGTGTTATGGAACAACAACGTTTTTGATATTCTTGGTATGTAAAGAACTTTGTACTGTGCTTCCATTTATTCCAAACTATGAAACTGAATCATTTGTAAAGACTCTTTTTGATAAAATATTTAAATTATTTTATTTGTTATTTTTGAGCAGTGTGTGCTATGTTTTGGAAAACCATTTGTACGATTTTTTACAGCAGCATTTTTGCTACTGAAAACTACTTCTAGTTTATATCAATAAGTATACTTAAATGAATGCCTTCTGAGAGAAGACACTCATAACACTTTCATACTTTGCATGTTGACTTATCAAAGCCATCTAATTTTTAATAATGAAAAGTAATACAATAGGATGCAATTGTTTGCAAATTATAATAAAAACTGTGTGCCTGCTGATGCAAATCAATTTATTTGTACATGTATCAAGTTTATCAAAGATTTTTTTAATCATTTGCTATTGATTTATTGTGGGGGCATTAGAGTTGTGTAACACTTGTCGTTTAAAAGGCGTAAGGAATTTGGCCAGCCATTAATTTGACCCTAAAAATCCTCTGAAAATTAGACTCCTGCATTTACTTAAGAAATTTGATTAATGGAGCCTTGTGAATTAATGGTTAGGGTTCTCGCCTTATACTACTGGGTCTGGGGTTCAAAACCCTAGCCAATCCATGTATAATTTTTGGTGGACAAAACAAGCTGTTGACAGGTTTTCTCAGGACACTTCTGTTTCCCTTGCCTCTCATTACAACATATCTCCATCATCAACCATTAGATCATCAATCCTGAACTTCCAAGACTCAGTAGTTGAAGGACTTTAATCTCAAGAAATAAATGAGAAATATTTTTCACCAAATAGATTTATAGCTAGTACAATTGCCTTTAATATACGGTATCAGGTCATATTGAATTGGAAGCTCAAACTTTTGGCCATATTCATAACTGGGGTGTTTTCTGAATTAAAAAAATATTGAAAAGCTTAGATAACGTATTTTTAGGGGGCAGCAATAAAATGTGAATCACCAGCCTCTCCTCATAAAATAATAAACATTTTTGTATATTTTAAATAAAAACATATGTACGATATGATGATAGGAAAGCCTCTTGGTAAAAGTATTATAGCTGGAGAATTCAATGAAAAAATAAAAGTTTTAATTGGGAAAGGGTACTGCATAACAGCCAAAAAATGTAATGATAAAAATAGTATTCAGTTATAAATCGTAAATACAACATAGCAAAGTCTTATATAATTTTCTTATGTAAGTTAAATGTTTAGATATAAAAAGTAGTTTAAACAATCCATCAATTGAGATTCTATAATTTCACATTCTTGGAGGTGTGACCTTCTAAACAAATTTTATTTTCTTGGGCATAAGGATGTTTTTATATACAAGTCATAATTGAGGTTCCGAAGAACTTTTTCTTTTTTTTTTTCTTCATTTTGATGATTCGTAACAAAGTAAACGTAACCGTCACTTGTAGATCTTTTCTGCCTTCATAAGTAGATATTTATCCAAGTATTTTATCAAATTCAATCAGTTGATTGGTAAGTAATGATTATTCATTCACGTTTATGATTTGTTCAAATGAAAGGCTTGGTTATCATATGTTTTTACACATTTTCATTGATATATTTAATGCGCGCTACCTGGAGGGAATTTGATATATGCTATCTTAGTCCTATTAATTTGGGAATGGGAAAATACATAACAATATAATAGTAATGTGATGTAATTACAGTAATAACAGTAATGTGATATTCTAGGTCATTTCCCTTTCCACTTTGAATTTGGAATGAAATAATTTTTTTTTATTGCTCTATTATTGGTCTAAAGTTGACAGTAAAATAAAATGTGATTATGTGCTTTTTCTAGCCGATTCTAGATCCAAACACTTAAAATTTTACTAAATTGAATATTCTAACCTAGCTATTCATACATAATTATTGTCAAAAATGCCCATGTGTTCATAACTAAAACTGACACTTTATGATAATTGACTATATTGCTTGAATTAAAAATCATTGGTTGTATGAATTACAGAAGTTAAAAGGAATGAAATTGTACTATATTTCTATTTTCAGTTGTTAATTTTGCTTCACATTTTCCCTACTTTTCATTGATATTGATTTATATCAATTACATTGCATCTCATTTACATTACAAAAAAAGTGTGTTTGTATGATATTTTCTGAAGTCTTGTGTCATGGACTAATGTTAATATTGTTTTACTTAATATAATTGAAAAAAAAAATCAATGCTTATTGCTAGTATCTCATAAATTTTCATCATTTTTTTAAATGCACGATTCTGACAAAATTCTGAAGGGCATCTCTGTTTGGGTCATAATTATCACAAAAAATTTTATGTAATTCTACAAAATAATAAAATAATGAGGAACATCTTGAAAGTAAAAATGAAAGTCATGAGAGAATAAAGTGGAATATCCTAAAAATTATAAGTTTACTCTTTTATAAGTCCCCACCCACAAGTTTTCTTTCAAACTCTCCAAGCAACATTAAATTGTTGGACACTTAGTTTTCTTTAGTTTGTTCAGTACTCTTTATCTTGAAATGCTCTCTAGTTTTAATTAGAAAATGATTGATACCTTTTTCTCCTGAATATCTCTTTCTTTGGAAATACAATTCAGAAGTTTTATTCTAGGTTGAGAAGTATTGTCACAACTAGACATCGGTTATTTAGGCTCTAAAATCTTTTACGCACGTAAAGTGTCTTGAAATGTGAAAATTGGCAATACAATTTTTTAAGGAGACATAATTTTTCAATAATAATAAATTAAATTTTTCACAAACGTTATATTTTACTTGAAATAATTTATTAAAAATATGAAAACAAAATTAAGAAGGAACTCAAATAGAGATGTAAATCCTAAAGTAACTATGACTTTTTCATTTTGAATAATTTTGTCTAAAATCAATATCATCATCATTATTATCATCAACAGTTCAGGGTTATCAAATTTCCATATCGGCTTTCTTTGTTATAAAAGGGGATATCGAATAATTCATTGAAATTTATTCAATGAAAAGAATTAAAAATGGAGTTGTGACTCTTGACCCCTTAGATTTCTTCTTTCACTCAATTTCTTTTTCTCTCCCTCTCTCTCTATCTGTCTCTCCCTCTCTCTCTATCCATTCCACCATCTCTTTCTCTGTCTCTCCCTCTCCCAGCCTGTGTGTTTCTTTGTATGTGTTATTTAATATTCTTTGGACTTTTTTTATACATAAAATTATATTTCGATTTCAACACTCGTGAATGGCAAGTGTTTTAATGTTGTAATGATATTTGACTGTACAATATAGTCTCTCTTTTCAAAAATAGTATTGCTGGGGTAATCTAAGATTTTTACTTAAAACGAATTTTTAACTTCAGTCAGATATTCTGGTTAGGATTGTTTCTTAGTATACTATTCACCATGGCTTTAATTATATTAAATAGGAATTTTAGGCATTTTTAAACACTGTAAATAAAGAGGTTGGGGCAAGATATTGTTAACCCAAATTTCGTGTATCAAAATAAATATATTAGAATTTCTCCCAAATCAATTATTATTACCCAAATGGTGTAAAATCATATTCATAGATGCACAGTGAGAGTAGAAAAACCCGTTTATTTACTGACTGAAATATGTCTGGACTTCCAAAAAGCACGTTTTTCCTCTAGCTGGCCAAAAAAGTATTGAAATGTGGGTTAGTGCTATGTTGTACTGACCCTGTGAAATATGGTTACTTGATTTTGTAAAGTTAGGAAATGTGTTAATCATTTCAAGTGTGTAATCCAAAATAGAAATGTAGGCAATTGCCAAAACATCTCAAGTCGAATTATAACATGAGGAATTGATCACAGTGATTTACAAAATTAATCAATTATCGACTGAAGCTGAAGCTGAAATCTACTCCAGGTAGCAACCAGCATCGTAAGGAGCAGACTAGAGACTATCGATGCCTCTAAAATTCTTTGATATCCATAAAACTGGCTGATGCACTATAGCAAAACAAAAAAAAAAGTAGCTCATAAGTTTAGACTAATAATAGGCTAAGAAAAAGCCATATTCCCAAATTATAGGTTCTTGCAGTTTTCTCAAAAATCAATGTTCAGTCAGCTTTAGAATAAAGCCAACTGCCACAAAATCAAAAATTAAAGTTAGAACAAAACTATTTATACATGAATTGTAAGTATCTGGACACGTGGCTGAAAACGACTTACCAGTTCGTGGTGCCCTCCATTGGTAATGCTTGAATCCAATGGGGTGTTGGATCTTAATGACAGCTTCCACTCCCGCATGCAATCGTTCAATCAGATGCGGATGTTTTTTTGGGGGAACGACAGCCCATTCTTCACGGAGCGCTGCACTGAGGAGAGGTATTCATGTAGGTCGGTGGGGCCTGGCACGAAGACCGCGTTCCAAAACATCCCGAAGGTGTCCGATAGGATTCAAATCAGAGCTCTGTGCAGGCCTGACCATTACAGGGATGTTTTGTCATGTAACCACTCCACCACAAGCCATGAAGTATGAATAGGTGCTCGATTGTGTTGAAAGAAGCAATCGCCATCCCTGAATCCCGGCAAGAAGGTGTTTAAAAGCGCGTGGCGATGGTGTGACGGTTAGCGTATTGGACTGTTATACCCAACTTGGCGGGTTCAAATACGATTGGGTTGTGGACACAGCCGTGGATTTATAAGGGCGAAAAAATCCTTCGTACGCCTTTCCTTGGGAGGGGAAGTAAACCCGGCTGGCCCATGTTGGTAGATTTACTTACACGGAAAAGATCTTCAAGCCTAAATGACGCCACTGAGCTAAATTCAAATCGCATGTTTCTCGCCCCAAAAGTACCTCCTTTCTCTGCTAGTGAAATTTGCGTGGTCAGACGGAAGAGCGGGCCTGATGGCCCGAGTCTCGCCACGTAAAATAAGACATTAGGTCAATTCAATTTATAACAACGGAGGCCTGTGCCGTGATAGTGCCATACAAAACAGCCCCGTCCACGAAAAACACGACCACACCGTGACACCATTTTGGACGTGTCCGGATACTTTTGATCACATAGTGTAGGCTCAATATTTTGCTTTAGCAATGTACGGATAATCAGAAATTTCAATGAAAATCAATCCTACAGCCTTCTATTAGTGAAGATTCCTCTAATGCAGCAAAAAATATTAGAAGCCAATATTGAGAAAATATTGAGGCTTCATTTGGTTCCAAAAGTTTAGAATATCCGTTTCAAATTCAAATGGCTGCTTAATCAGACAGATCGAAGGAGAAATACCAGTTTTGTTGACATTCACGCCCTAAGTTGGATGGTTCAGGACCTAAGTTGTTCACAGACGGATAGACGTTTTGGGAAAAATCACTTTTCAGGGATCAGGTACCCCACAATGTGCATTTGTGTAAAAATCCCAGAATCTATTTTCTGAAGAATTACCATGTATTACATAATACTCTCTGTACTACGTGTATACTCCGAATTAGAAAAAGTAACTAGTGGTGCTCAGCAGCGGCTGGTGCCCCCCTCCCAAAAAAAAGGATTGCAGATCCAGCGAATGTCAGAATAGTAATTACTTTACTCATAACACTAATTTATAAAAAAAACATAAGCAACTGATGAAAATTCGTTAAAATTAAGTTTAATAAATTTTTATATTGCTTCATTCTTTTCTTTCTCTTTTCCAAGCTTCAGATGTAGATTTCGACTATTAGCCCCGGGTACCCTCTATGTCCCTCATGGGGACACACATTAAGTTTTTACACTAAACACACTTGTGGGCTCATCGGTCTGTGGTCAGCAGACTCAATTTCCAAATAACTCGAGTTTTCACTTGTTCGCGTGCTGCTTACGTGGTGTATTTCAGTAATGATGCAGGAGGGAAAACGGCGAAGTTTCGGCAGAAAACTCTTGGCAACGAAAAGTGGATAAATCCAGATCTTAAATTTAGAAAAAAAAGCCTTCTATCACGTGGTATAGCCAGAATCCATGTTTTGTGGGCCCGAAAAATTAATTGACGGCAAAACATCCGTCCGTCCGTCTGTCCTTCTGTCTGTCTGTGAACAACGCTAGTGGCTACACAGTTCAGCCGATTTCCTCCAAAATTGACATTACCCAATTGATCTGGCTGATGTCACGGCCGCTTGAATTTGAAACCGATATTTTAATTTTTGGAGTATTTTAGATGAAGCCTCTGGGATAGTTTTAAAATTTTCAAACAAATTGTTCCTTTGATTAAACTTTGTTATTGGTGATAAATAAATAAAGATATTGTCTGGTATCAATACTTTTTATTCAGCTTATGATCGTTTCGATCGCGTCGCGATCATCTTCAGAGCTTGCAGCTTCTGGGCAGAAAACAAAGTGTTTTGCCGAAAACTTTGTTTTCGGCCCATAAGCTGCAAGCTCTGAGGATGATCTCTACGCGATCGAAACGATCATAAGCTGAAAAAAAAGTATTGATACCAGACACTATCTTTATTTATTTATCATAATAAAAAGGTATCTACCTCACCAGCGATCCAATTAACTTTGTTATTAGATAGTGTGAATGACGTTTAAGAGAATGGCGTAGGTCTCATGGTTGAAAGCTCTGATTTTTCGAACATTGCGAAAATTGCAAAAATTCAAAACTTTTTCGCTGTCTTCCTACACCTACAATTGTAAAGATACAGTTTTTGTCTTAATGAAATGTGTTCACCGAAAACAGATCATCAAATAAGGTTGTGTTGAATTTTTCAAAAATATGAGTATTCTTTGAGTAATTTGGCGTCAAATATAGTGGCCCCTTCCGAATTTACTGCGCTTCGTGAACGTAAAATGAATAGTGATGATAGGCAGTTGGATACTACGTACATAAAAAATGTGTATATTATTTAATATTTACTTTTTTCGTTTCTTACATTCCAGGTTTTTGTACACGTTTTAAAATATATTTTAAAAATTATTTCCAACCTGTTTGAAATTGCGTCCTTTAAGAAAGTATACGTTGTTGTAGAACCACTAGTTTTATATAAGTGTGTGCATTAAATAAAGTATTTCTCAGTAATTAATAGGAAATAACTACAACCACGGGAAAACTCAGTCGGAGACAAGTTTCTTTTGTTGCTGGTAACGGTGCGCAGTTCACGTGCGCGTAACAAATTTTCTGAATCCTCATAGGAAGGTATCCAAATACAAATTGGTCTGTGATCAGATTACCGGGACAACTTTCGCAAAGTGGCTCGAATGCGAAGGTTTCAGAAACTATTGAAATTGTTTCTCTTCCCATTCATGGGGTTGTGTCTGTTTTCATATATTATTCGATTCGTATTCTTATCTGTGTCATTTAGTTAAATTACTTTTATTTCATTCAGTCAGAAGCTTTTATCAATGAAGAAAATGCACATCAATTTCAGCACAGAAGTGCCAATCAAACTTCCACGGTTTCTTGTAATTTACTTATTGTTTCATACTTGCCCAGAAAAAAATATAGGCATTATCATGGTAGGAAATGGAACTTCAGGAATAAGTTACTAGTCGGCACAAATTATTTTGATTAGTGCATTTTCCATCAATTGAAACGTTTAGGAACCAGAACCTCAACCGGTTTTCTTACTAAAGAGGACAAGCAATTAGCAACATGAGGAATATATCCATTGCTGTTTAACAGACAGACACAATGGATCCGGAGCCACAGCAGATTTGTAAAGGGTATTACTATTTTTTTACAATATCATTGTGCCTTGTCTGGTTTCTAATTTGTTACAAAATAATTTGTAGCTTTTTTGCATTAATACTGTGGGGTATTTAGGTGCTATTTATTGTCAAAAGAAAGATACGACAAAATGAGATGCAGCCTTGAGGAATCCTATACCTAGTGCGGAACGCACATATGCCAGTGCCAATGGCAGATCTGAATTGGTCTAAGAAACCAATTTCAAATAAACTTTGACAGACTGAAGGAACAAGCGGGTTATATTTCATGAATGAGAGGGAAGGGCTGCTAGAAGCCTTACATCTGCAGAAGCCCCGAACATTCACTTTCGGTTCGAAGACACAGTTCGATCAGAAACAAGGAAAAACTTCTACGAATTGTCACAGAAAGATGCAGCAGGCGAAATTGTGTGCTCCCAAGGATCTTAAACATTTTAATAATTCATACTCGGGACTAAAATTAAAAGTATTCCCACCACAACTTCCGTTAGTTGGAAATATTATCTAGCTAAATAGTTAAAAAAGATTGTAAATTTATTGTATGAGTTTAAAAATAATAATATAACACATTATGTATGTTCACAGAACACTAGGTTTTAGTCGCAATTTGAATAGTTGTAATTAGGTTCAAATCTGGAACTAAGCTAGTATATTATCTTTTACTCTGGAGCTACAATATTGTGAATTAAGAAACTTCCCTATGAGACGGATGTGCTGACAAGGTTTTACGCAGATATTTTATGAGTCTCTTTTCAGTTGGAAATTTGAAAAGAATATCTGGCCAGAAGGAGCTTTGGCGGTAATGTCATTAGCTTCAAATAATGTCCTATAAAGTTTCTGGAAAACTAAAAGGGTTATTTGAAAATGAGCTCAAAATTCGGCATTTTCAGGAACGCTCAAATGCAATTTTCTCAAAAATGGCTCCAAATGTCTTCAAACTGTTTGAACGAGTAGGGATATGTTTAAAATGTCATAACATTTAATTTGACGTATTCTTTAATATTTGTTTTTTTCAAAATTACAAAAATGTATCTTTTTTTGAAATATCTCTCACGCCTTCAATATGCACATTTCCAGCGATTTGTACACATTATTGCATTTGTGAGTGGAAGTGTTTGAAATGACTTTCATTGAGTTTAGAACGAGAAAGGCTATTCCATTCTGTAGCACAGCTAGTTGATAGCTTGTCAACTATTGGATCCTTGCATGGATTCTCATACTTTGAAACTTCATTACTTGAAATGTCTTACGTTCTTTTAAATAAAGAGCAAAAACTAAATAATGAAGCTGTCAGTCAGTTCATGTTTGACAACGTACATCATAATGTGAACGCATTGGATGGTCTTAATACTTTCCATTTCGTGGGAGGAATAATGCCAATAATTCCCCAATCTGCAGTCAAACTTCTTCTACGACCAAATCCTCGTCAGCAATGCATGTTATTTGGTGATCCCAATTATATCGACGGTTTTCAGCTGAATTGATTAATGATGATTTCAAGGAAAGCTTCATAACCTGGGGTACAAAATTTCTTTGTGTCCGTCGAAGTAGTCCGTTTTGTGATTCCATCAATTCAGTCGTATTCTCTTTTCCACACAGGAAACAGTAAATTGTGAATCTATTATATGATCTAAGTTCAATTGAGACACCTGGCTGTGATTGTTCACTTTCTGCTCGAACTGATGCTGAAATCAATTTTGGATTATTATTCTTCCCATGGGAAGTCCTCCCATAAGAACAATATTTGAATTGACTAATTTGTTCTTTACCGCCAACACTTCACCTTCGCCCTAACACCCTCGCAAATAAAACAGACTCCCGACCTATACGCCTAAATATTAATTATTGTGAACCTCGCTTTCAAAAAGGGTCGAGAGGAAAACGAAAGATAAAGCAGTAATTTAGAAGCGCTATATAGAACGATATAGGGGTAACGGCTTGGCCGAAATTTAAGATATCAAAATATCTTTTTAAATGATAATCTCCATAATTTTTACAAATCGCCGCTAAATGTAAATATTAACAACGTGAGAGACAAGTAAAGACATGTAACTTTTGAAAAAACCAAAATAATGGAGAAGAATAGCATTCATGTCATCGTATCTCTCTCTATAAACATAAATATTGATATATATAAAAGCGGTTAACTCCGACACAGTATGATTTCCATGAAAGTTGGCACATCTACGTGTTTTTTTTTTCACACAGAAGTTTTATGTGCTGTTAATTGAATTGTAACTTCACTAGATGGCATTGCAGAAACAAAACTAAATATTAATGTCAAATGTAACCCGCAATACTCGATAGCATTTTTTACTATATTGTTTAATAACTCTTAAACTAAGCGTTCTAGGGCATTAAAAACAAAAACTTTTGAGGCCCAAGTCCTCAAAGAAATATTTCTCACGCCGTAATCTACAGGATATCTTGTCGAACAAAACTTTTTGCTGGTCATGCGCTTCTCGATATAACCCCACCTACTCAGAGATGTGCAGAATCTGCAATTAAATATGAATGAGAAGGACGGAAAGAGACAGTCAGACAGACTGAGAGGGGGACAGAGAGAGGCGGTGAGAGAGAGACGGAGAGAGAAAGGGAGAGAGGGAAGGAGAAAAAGGGAGATGAAGGGCAGAACATCAGCCAGGTTCCGTTAGTAGAGTATATTCAGGCAGGGTTTATTCAGTTAAAAAAAAAATTATAGTACGTATGATTTATGTGCTAGGGTTCGATCGACAGACGGACGGACGTTTAGAAAAAAATATATTTTTCGTTATTAGAGGACCTCAAAACGTGAATTTCCGTTGAAAACTCGAAATCAATTTTTCGCGTTCCTGCAATTACGATAATGGAGATAGATTTTTTTCCTTAATGAAATCTGTTCATCAAAATCATCAGTTAGACCTTTTCAATTTTTAAAAAATATGAGAAGTTTTGAGGGTTTTTTGCTCAATTAAATCTGTTTTAAAAGTCCGTTTTTTTAAAATGCTTATGTATTTTTTTAAATATAAGTAGTTGAGCGTAATTTTGCATTTTCGAATTTTCAGATTTGAATTTACCGTGCTCCATTTGCTAGATTCAGATTGTTTATTCGACAACGCTGCAAGTCGCGCATAGGAAATGATATGGCTACATGACACGCATTTTAATTATCGAAGTTGTGTTGATTTGTAAGATTCAAAGGTGGTGAGTTTTAGTTTTTGCACCTAATATTCTACGATTTGTACCGAGTTTCATAGGCGATCAGTGAGACGTGTGAATATGGACTGGAATTGTGGTATAATAATATTACATAATTTTACTAAGTTCAAGCGTGCAATTGAGGCACCACTAGTTATGTCAAGTGACCGTGAATCGGATGCATCAGTACATGTTAAATGTCACAAACTTCTACAGCAAGTAGGGTAGTCGAAGTTAATAACTTTTGCCCATCTACAAGATGTGAGACATCTTTTATAACGAAGTTACACATGCCACATTTATACTTAATCGATAGGCAACTCATAAGGTACTGCTGTTTGACAGGTACACTTTCTGAGGGGATTTCGTGCACCTGCATAACACCCGTGAAAGGCGAGTTGCCTTCCAAATAGGCGCAAGTGTCACACGCGTAACTTTCTCACCACGAGCAGAGAGAAAGTTACGTAATGTAGCGCGAAAAAACACGGTGAATTTTTGGCAGAAAAACTATTATTACTACTATTATTACTCGGTCCTGGTAACGCAAAAAATGATAAATCCAATATCTAAATTTAGAAGGAAAAAATCCTCTAACAGGTGGTGTAGGCAGAATCCATGTTTTGTAGGTCCTTGATAACAAAAAATTGAATGACGGCTAAACTTCTGCTAACCGTCCGTCTATCCGTCTGTGAATAACGTTAACGGTTAACTTTACATAACGCCCCTGCAACACTAAAAAAATATTTTTCATTAAATTTTGTTGTTGGATAGTGTGAAGGACGTTCAAGAGACAGGTGCAGGTCGCATGTTCCTTAAAACCTTTGATTTTCCAAAAATTGCAAAAATTCAACTACAATTATGAAAATAGAGATTTTCTCCCTTAATGAAGTGTACCATTGTACTGAAGGTAGTAATATTGCAAGATTAACGTTAAGTAAATAAATCCTTCACATTACATTTGCATCATATTTTTACTTTTTCGCTCCTGCTTACGTAGTACAGAAAAACTATTGTAATGCTGCGAGGAAAAAAGGATTTTCGACAGAAAAACTCTTATTACCGGGCCCTGGTAACTAAAAGTGGATAAATATTTCCTATGATAAAAAACTTTCTCTTAAATGTTGTGTTGTCAGAATCCATGTCTTGTGAGGCTTTGATACCGAAAAATCGATTGACGAAAAAAAGTCTGTCTGTGAACAACGCTAGCGGTTAAACCGTAAACAAGATTTTCATTAAAATTGGTATTCCTCATCTGGCTGCTGTCGTGGCCGCTTGAATTTGAAAGCTACTTTTTACTTTCGGGGTACTTTACATGAAGCCCCTTGGACATTTAAAATAAAACACAGAATTTGTAAAAAAAAATTTGACCTCGAATAGCGGTGCAGTTCTCATTTTCGGGGCAAAAGCCCTCGGGCTTTTTGTCGCTCAATTAGTAGAACTTTTAAGTTTTCATTGTTGGTGGCTTTTATAAAAGTGCTATTAAGGCGTTCTTTTTGAACAATATTGCTTTTGTTTCGAATAGGTAGTGAAGATTTACTTCTACTAGTGCGTTCTTGCCGTTCATACGGAGCTCGATATCGGGTTTGGATACGATACCGATCATTAGAACCAGTTAACGCCCGTGGCACATACATGCTTTTATTGTTTTACCTAATTTTAAAGATTCACATTTACTTATTTACTAATTAACTGGGTTAATTAGTGACAAGTCAAGTTTAAAAATGTTAATTTGGCTGGGTTTGTCTTTTCATATGTCCCTCCCATATTTTCCTCCGGAAGAGAACATGTAGCTTCATTTAACTGTTTTCATATATCTCTCGTAACTTCTATCCTTCGCTCCAGGTAAGTTATGCAGTGTATGTCGAGCTCCGTATAGAAAAGAATAACGTATCAATGAAAAAACAAACTTATGTATTCGAAACAGAAACAATTGTGTTGAAGAACCCCTCATAAGAACTTTCATAAAAGCCACAAAAATGATAAGTGAAAAAGTTCCATTTATTTTCGAGTATGGTGTTTTGTCAAGAATTGATCAGAAAATATGCGCCCATTGACTGTAATGGACAGAAATTGCCGTATAATAATATTACGTAACCGTTACTAAAGGCGAAATAGTATATGCTGTTTTAACACCACTACTTTTCATTCGTTCTCGGTATGTAATATAACCTGATGATTTAGATATTATATCTCCTTTCGGTTCTATGACTATTTCTCTGGTTTTGATATCACTGCTGTTGTAATGACATTTTCTCATCTTGCTCAAACCAAACTATTGTTTCGGGGATAGATCAGATGCCTGCGTAGTCCGTTTCGGATCAAATGAACATTTCGCAACTTCAAAAACGCTGGGGTCAGAAATGTCTTTCACAGTTAGGGGGAGGTCATTAGGCGACAACAATATCGCTAGCAGCATGGTTAGTTTCATGGTTCAATTTTATAAAGAACTGAACGCCTTATGGAATATATAACAATATTATTATACCTAGAAGTATGGACCAATCAAGGCGGCTATGCATTATTTTTTGTTTCCACTTTTTCTTACTTCCTTCTCACTACTGGCCAATTAATAGCCGCAATTTATGAATCATACTACTCTTTATGTATATAAATCGACTTTTTTTTGGATAGAAACTACAAAAAACGTGAATTTGTGAGTTGAAAATTGGGATGCATATTACGACAGTGATGTATCAAACGCGGCCCAGCATTAGGCGACAGAATTACAGTTTTGTAAATGGCATTAATGACCTCCCGAATGTAGAACAGAGCTACTCGCACGAGTATTGAATTCATTAATTGATTTTTAGCGTTTCCAGCCACGTCAACAGTTATGGTCATTAGTCTCATAAATGTAGTGCATGCCTTATCACAGGAATGGCGATGTTTTTCTCTCGCTAGACGGTGAGATTCGGCGCCGTCCACGGGGCTTGTAGGGTTTCCCTCCTCTGATATCTCCCAGAGGAGCACCGCCACAGTCGGGTCAACCTCTAAGCTTCTGACTAGTCTCCAGACATGTGTATTAGAGAAGTGCATGTAGGTTTGTGTATAAATAAGGTGAGAATAGAATAAGGAAGGCGAAGAAAAGATCACGCGCGGTCCGTTTTTTTAGGATAGTGCTCCGGTATTCACCTTGTTTTTATTGAAATAACCACAGAAGTAACCGATTAGAGCAGCCGACCGCTAGAATTCGTCCCCAGAAAGCCGAGTATTGGAAATAAACACCAATTAGACAGACTGCTAAGAAATTGGAAACTTACAAAAACACTTTCTTGGGATATCTTGCTTGTGAGGTCAAAACTGTAGAGGAATTATTTATTTCTATTGTTGTAAGAAACACCCTACTGCGTTTTTCTACCGCATGAAATGACTCACCCTCTATAATTTGTATTATTTTGGCGCATTCTGGAACTCTTCTGGATATAATTTCATTCGTTGAAGACTTATTATATTAAAAATCATTCGTGCGCTGGAAACTTGCAGATAAATTCCCTTATCAATAAGTGATTCAGAAATTACCAACGTTATTTTGGTATTACGTATGTTTCCATTTAATCACTTCCCAAAATAACACTCATGGTCCCTCGAATTGTAAATTCACTACAAAAAACATCATCCGTGATTTTAAAGTAATTGATTGATGACCGATTCGATTGATACATGAAGCATATCTAAAATACTTACAATCAACTCTATGATAATGGCTTTTTGAGGGCTGTCTTCCTGTCCCTGAGCACCAGAATTCTCCATTGGAATTCCTCATCGAATAGACTGAACGACCCCTTTCAAGCAAGCAACAAAGATATATCTCGTCTTACAAAAAATTCTCTGAAAACTAGTTTAATCCCACAAGGAATGCCCCAAAGTAACTGAAGTCGGCTTCGTTTATAGTGAACTTCTGGGGACTAACATTACTTACATCACTACATCAGATTATGTTAAAATTAAATGTCTACATAACGATTGATTTTATTAATATAGGGATACAGCAAAATATATTAACAACACGAACTGAAAATTTCAATATCTTTATTTGTACTTAAATCAATTACTTTCTATTGTTTTCTTCTTACTTCGTCATTAGTAATATTTTTAGATCCTTCTCCAGTGTTCGTGCCCTTTCCATACTTGATTCTGCATTGCCCTCTGAATCTAATTATCGGAATGCAGTCTTGACACCCTTCAATGCCTCTTGCACTGTTGGAACACCGTCCCACTATCCGAAGGCCCTTTTAATCGCCTAGTAACATACGAGATGCGTTCGGTACCGGGCTGGCGCTAGCGGCTAATGAAACTGATCGCTTTTCCGCGCGGCGCGGGGGTCGCCAAGTCGCGGGGCAGCGGCAACTGGCAGTGACGCGTTTCCTGTCGCTTACGTGGAAATACACGGGCCTTGCCCCGCGGACTTTCAAGTAACAAGTAAGCAATGGCGCGCCAGTTGTAGCCTACGCACGACACGGCCTTTGTTTCTGCACTGACGTAAGGTCATCAGTAAGGTGCCCGTTCGGGTCCGCTACCTTCACTTCAAGAGAGACGTCTTCGTTCATGATCTTTGGCCGGCGATATTTTATTCAAGCTGCCTGGTGTTGGAATTTGTGGCACTGGCACCATACATTCTTTACCAGAAGGAAATTAATTTCTAGTACTTTGTAATTCATAGGTTTACTTACGGTTAATTTTTATCTGAGGTTCAAATTCACAGTAACCGAAGCTCATGATTATTTGCAATGTAAGGGAAACGTGACCAGTTACTTAAGTCCACTACGAGTATAACCGGCGTCGACTGTAGATTGTTACATACATTAATTGAATTTCGAACAGTGAAAACATGCCTTGGTCAGTGCAAATTCCTAATTAGGACTACTTTGTTAATACTTCCAAAGCACTCTTAACACTCCTTATGATCTTAGATCACGCACTAGACTGAAACACAGTGATGTTCTCGACATTGAAGTCAGAACAAACTCCGCGAGAAAACTAATCGAAATATCACAGATAAACTTCAACGTCCAAGTAGGAGATAAGAAACAGCAATTCTTTGGACACAGAGTTGATACACGCTTTATGTTTGGGACGGAATCTTGAACAGCAACACTTAAGAAATAATATTTAATACGCATCATCTTAAAATGCCTGAATGCGAATATATATATATCTTGTCATGAGTTGACGACTGGTAGCGGGAAACGTTTTTAAATGAAGCTCCACTACGCGCACGCTTTCTTGATCTATCCGTTTGCTAGTTGTGATATGGTAGATGCGGGGGTGCGTGTTGCATTTTTTTTAGGAATACAACAATGCAAATCTCTATTCATTTACCGATGCACATAAGTTTTCAAAAACACAGGAGTGAAAAATACTATTTTCCAAATGTTGCTAACCTTGCTTTGTTGGCACTATTATTCATCATACGAGTATGTACAGTATAGGTTAGGAAGAGATTTTGAAGCTCGAGAAAAAGTGCGCAGATCATAACCCATACTTTGCATATAGTTTTTACCGTTCTTTGACGAAAATAAAATAAAAAAAATCAGGAATCGAATGAAATGCTGAAAGCGCCACTTTAAACTTTCAAGAAACACAAAGAAACGATTAATTCATAATACTATAAATTTCCTCAATAGATCAGATCATTTCATTGTTTCATGGTGAACGGAATTCATCTACTTTAGAGGCACGGTCGGCACATTCAGCGTTCTATATGATGTAGGAACAATACTATAGATACATCCATTAAAGGTATTCTGAAACTGAACGAAACACTGTACATTTACAAACTTCCTAATTAATTCACCTTAGTACACTCTGCGCATTCTACAAAAAACAACAAAAAAACACGAAAATACGTATGGATGCAGATTTATCTTTTCCATTCTTCAGGTTTTGGCGAATGAATGACAATCAATGTAAAAATGGAGGAATATCAGAGAAAATTGTTATTATTTACGTCATATTTTCGGGCATAAATGTAGTCTACTTTTCACAACTAACAATATACCAAAGGTATACCAATGATATTCAATCGTTATTGTGACAAATGAAAATATTGAATCAGAGCTGGACTTGTAATATTGCAAGAAAATAAGTTGGAATATGTTATGTGTTATTAAAACTCAAATCATCAGGCACCATTCAATGAAGTATCTTGTTGACTATACACTAATTATCTTTGTGCATTAAAACCCATTTTACTTATGCTGTTTTTAGACAATGGATGTAATTTATGTTTATTCTCATGGCATGCGTTCGGGACGGGAATCAAAAGTATGTAACAAGAAACAACAATACATACAAAAACATCTTTATTGACTATTGTTAAAAAAGAAAAGCAAAGGCAGTAGAAAGTTCCGTTTAAAAGGCGAGCTTCTTCATCAGCAGGTAGATGTGCTGGTCCACCTCAAAGCCGTGCAGGTTGTTGGCGTCGCCCTGCAGCCGCATCAGCAACCCTCCGAACGACACGTAGGCGGCCCTGCAACAGGCACGCAGCCAGGTTAGTGTGGATGGCGCAAGCTTTAACTTAAGACAGCAGTAGACAGGCGTAGTCGTTTTGTGGCTTCCATCTAGCAGACAACTGAGGATGATGGCTAAGCCATCGAAAGCTGCTTTTGATTAAAAACATTGTTGGCAATGACAAGCAATCTTTCATTATTTTAAAAATGCCAAAGATATCCTACCACATCACCTATATATAAGACAGCAACTCAACACAATCCTCCCGTTGCCGATTGCGTGCTGCCATTTCTTGTGCCCTGACGTAATGCATGAGTGCGATGCGCAATCTCATAGTTCTTATTTATATATATATACTATATATATATAGTATATTATATATAGATATATATATTTATTATATATAATATACTATACCTATATATTTCTAACACAACTATGCTTTTCCATGTAGCTTGTCTTCGTCGTTCTCACCATTTGATCTTAGTTCATCTCAACGCATGGGACGGGACTTTCTTCTCAATAATATCAGTTCCCACAACAGACTAGAAAGATATTCTACCCCATATGAAACTTTTTACATTCATTACCATCTGCTTGGAAATTATGAAAATAGGTAATAATGGCAAGAGGCAGTAGCACTACTTTTAAATATTAACTATACTCGTGTAATTATTCTATGTCTCCCGTGATAGTACATATTTGTTCATATTGAACATAACTTGTAAATATTTCGAAAATAAACTTTTAGGATCATTCACAATGGTATATGATAGAAGATGAAACAGCTTACGATTGCTTTTGGCGCTGTAATTACACCCTGACAAGTATATTAAGATTGACACAGAGCTTATTTTTATAAGTTTAAACAATGGCCTTCCAAAGAGGTATCAACCCCTCAGTGTGTTGATACCATAAAGGGTCAATACAAAAATTGGACAAATGTCAATAGCAGAATATGAACAGACTGCTTATCGGTGAAATCAAGATAAATTTAACATTGATTGCAAAAAATATTAATGAAGTTGATGATTCATTTCTGAGGTGAAGCTACAGAACATGTAATATTCAGTAATTATTTCTTATTGTGATTGTAAATTCAATACAAAAAATGTAAAATATTTGTATCAAAGCCTTTAAATATCTTGTCAAAACCTTTGTTCGTTAAGTCCTGCAAGCCCGAAGAAGGAACAATTTTGTTTAAAAACATCTAATTGTAAACTACAATTTCACTCCTCCCCCTTCGAATGAATCATTCAACTTTAAGATTAGAAAACTCACGAAATTATAACTAAATGTTCACGTGTCTAGTATACATTGTAAGTATACAAAGTATTTTCAAACATTATAATAAACAAAAAATATGAAGCGAGAGAACCAAGAGCATTGTTTGAAGATGCCGAAACATTCAGCACAATACACCAAGTTTGTAAATCAATTCAAGCGAAAACAATCTTATGAGAAGACGATAGGAAATATTATATTTGTACTGTAGCATTGTCATAGCTTAATTCACTTACTTTTGAAAGAGAAATACACGAAAATATCTGACTTTGACCCACGTCCACACCAAAAAACTTTAATATATGCACTTAAATAAGCAGTTGATGAAAAAATCTCAGAAATATGCAAAATAAAAATGGGCTAGATTTGTTTTATTTTTGGTGACAGATAAAATTATATACATTTCCTTTCAATATGCGCAATCAGTAAAAATATGCAAATGCATGAAGTTCCGCGGTCAATTTATCACTGTCAATCACACCGGGGTTCACTGTCAATATTCAGTAATACAAAAGAAAATGAATACGTATAATATACGGTATCTAATTAAAATAATAATTATTCAGAAAAAATTGAGTTCGGATAATGACGTTCGGAAAATCGACGTCCCACTGTATTTACATGCAGAATTGTTATTTGTAAGTCGTTTTGCGCATTTGGCAACAAGTCTTTATGATTAAAGAAATAATTAGTTTAAAAGATGTCGATGAAAAAGGTTGAGAACATTTAAAGATCTAAACGTGAGGGGTAATAAATCTGAACGATTGCAATTTTCCATATTTCACAGGGTTTTAACGAAAATAACACAGCTCAAAAGCTTCTACTCTACCAGAGTTATGGTGATGCATACATCTATCTATCCCGGGCCATCTATCTATCCCGGGACAAATCAAGCGCAACTATCTTTGGAACACTTAATCCTGACGGGTGCGCGAAGTGCAGCTCAAAGTATCTTACAGATTTTACGACCGGAAATTGGAGATCGTAGGGTTAACGTAATTCCGGTAGTTTCCCCACTACAGGTGGAGTCGAAACAACTACAGATCGTTGTGATACTTCGTTCGTTCTACTCCTATCCATCTATCATGTCAGTCATGGGCAGAGGAAACTTTCTTCTGTTTAGAGAAGAGCAACAATTTCCATGGTGTTGGGTGGCTTAAGCATCCCGCAGAGATAAGGCATTTCAACTAATCCTTACTTCGCGGTTAATACGCCAACGATTATGTAGGGTTATTATCGTAACGTGGATTAGAAGAACGTTCAAAAGGGAATTACAGAGAACCATGAAATCTAAATAAAATTTCTTTGTCCAAGTTTTGCCGAATGGTAAATCAGCATCTCATCAAAAATAGCAAGTTTGTGATTGTTGCAAAGAAACACACGTAGTTCCTACGGAACATTCCACAAACAACCACAAGATACTGAACGACGAAAAATACCGTGGCGTACATTCCATTCAGATCAGGACTTGAAGAAAGAACAGCCTTTCATCATTATTAACCTCGTAGCGTTCGATCTCGAAGTGGCGACGCGAGTGGTCATTTTGACAACGACTGAGGCCTAATCTGGTCATGCTGGTATCAATCTGGTATGCAAATTGTGATTAAAAAAATTATAGATGACTTTAAGAAAATGTCGTTCGAACGTTTCTGAAAATGAGTAAGATCATTTTCACAGAAAACTTTCGATTTTTCAAGAAACATAATTCGAAATAATTTAACACTCTTTTAATTACAAATGCAATAATGTGTAAAAACGCACGTATTTTAAATATTAACATGAGAGATTTCTAAAAAATCAAAAGAATAAATCAGCATTTATGTCACGTTATGCAGTTCAGTTAGCATTATCCGTACCAAACGTTTAAAAAGAAAACTCGGAGTCACTACTAAAAAAATATTTTTGAAGTTGTTCATATTTCTGAATTGAATTGAATTTGCCTTATTTCGTGGCGTTATTTCTCTCAAAATTACGCGAAAACTACTAATATTTTTAAAAGCAGTACTTGAACACAATAATTAATTTGAGGCACAAAGTTCATTTAAAGAAAAAAATAGATTTTTAATAATGTACGAGGCCGTGCGTTTAAAATTCCAAACTTTTGCAATTTTCGAAAATTCAGAGTAAATAAGTGAAAATCCGACTTAAGCCATCTTAATAAACGAATTTCACTCTATTCTTACAAGGAATTAAAAAAAAGAATTCAAGTTATTTTTGACGGAAAAAGATGTCCTTTGGGCTTCATGTAAAGTACACTCAAAATCTGAAGATTTTTTTGGTCAAAATCGTAGGTCTTCGATTGGGTCATATCGATCAGGGAATAATCATTACGGAATAACTCCTGTGATTAGTTTAGGCCCTGGTGTTGTCCACAGGAGGGACGAACACACGTCCAGGCAGACACAGACGGACGAAAGTTTGGAAAAAATATCTATGCCACGTTTATTACTCCGTACTATATGAGACAGTAAAAAATAAACAGTTTTCACCACACAATCTCCCTCTAATTATAACTCGGGTTGAAACTAATTTATTACATCAGTGTATTGGACATTTCGTTCGACCCTTACGTAACGTATGAGTTTTAAGTAATATTTGAGAATACGATCATGATGAGCATGTTTGTGGCAGCAATAGGTTGGTAATTATGTTGAATAGCAATAATTTTGCTGAATTACGTTAAGATGTTTACTACGGGTTTTGATAAATGTTTTAATGACGATATCTGCAAAATCACATATAATTTCCCTTATGAACTATGATAGTTTTATCACATTGAGATTTTATATTGCGAACTGAACGTCTAGCTATTAGCTTCTCTGGTATATATATATATATATATATATATATATATATATATATATATATATATATGTTTCAGACCATTTCATGTAATAATGAAATTTGGTCAATGAAGAACCAATCATGAAACATTTCTTCCCTTTAGTCCTAAAATGTCGAGCACAAAGACGGATCGAGCATATCCTCTTGTGTGATTTCTTTTCGTCATTTATAAATCCTAAAACGTAATAGGTAGATAGATTCCTCGTAAAGCCCTTGCTTAAGGAGAACGTCCAATAAAATAAATGCACACAATACAAGTGTAAACTGTAGTCTAACCATGAAATTTGGAAGATGTTACTGAAAATTTTTAATGTATCCTTAAGTGTACATTAACGTTCTTATCATGCAGGCGGAGAAGGATCCAGGTGATTCGCTATATTTCCTCTGCGCGAGAAGGTCGCTCTGAATTTCAGAGATAAGGAATGAAGCGAAGATCGAGGAACTTCTTATGTAAGGTCATACCATTTCTCGTCTCTCATCAATTCCAAAACCGGTCTTCAAAAATGTGGGATAAAATCTCATTTATGAACCTAGAGTATAAAGAGATGTTCAATGCGGAAGCGGCCTGATGCCTAATTATCAACAATCTGTAATCGAACTAGGCAAAAAATTGGAGGAAAATGTAGTTTTGCTTTAAAATCACAGTTGGTTGTCACAAATTGAAATTTAACATAAAAAAACCTGTCACGACGATAAAAACACATTGTCTTTTGGAGTAAAAAAATCATAGATTTTTGAAAAGGAAAATAATAATAATAATGATAATAATAAATAAAACATTAAATTAGTATTAGGAAGATCGGGGCGAGAAGGTTACTAGGGTTAAGAGAGCATCCCATGATATTTCCCGAACTACTTGTCATGTGCATTTGTCCCATTAGAGGACCACATCATTGACGGTGTTTGGTACTGATATTACTTATACTTTTACTATTTCTAATAACAAATTTGTTTGTGGTTGTGAGAGGTAAACATCTATCATAGAAAAGTCCTTTTGTTTATTTCGGCGCAGAGAATGTAGAAATATATTAACTTTACAGCTTTCAAAATGATAATGCAAATATAAGTTTGAAGCAAAAATTAAGTTCACTGCATACAGAAGAGATGAAATTTACACAATTGCGAAAGCCAGATAGTATTAAAATAACTTCGAGAAATGCAATTAAGACATGCTGCCAAAAACGAAGGTTCTTTAAAGAAGAAACGGAGGTGGCATTTATAAGATCACCAAAATAGATGAAGTCTTAACGGAAAAGAAAACTACTTTTATACGTAGGAAACAGATGGGAAATTCGTCCTCCGCCATTAGATGGAAGAAAAAAGTCCAAGAAAATGGGTAATTAAAACGTGATAAATACAATATTGTATCACTTTTGGACAATATATGGCATTCTATTTACTTGTGAAACCTATTGTATTTTGATTTAAGAAATCCATGAGAAGTTACCATTTCCAGACCTCACCTCTTTACCATAGGGATTGTCAATTTCAATTATCACATCTTGCTGGTTTTCTTTTTATTTCGCTTAAATGAGACGTGATGAGATCGCATGATCAGCGTTGAAATGTAACCAATTTAAAGATTACAATAACTTACTTCATTAGATAGAGGAGCACGAACTAATAGGAAACATCGTGCTATTTATTTTGATCTTTAACAGGAAGTAGGTTAGGTTACCCACCATTGTCTTCAAAACAGTTATAATGAACTTATGCATGAACAAGGGGCTCTTCTACCGGAGTTGCTTTATCCTCGACAAGTGACTGGCTGACTTACTAAGACTTGCTAACCAGCTCAAGCGAAATAGTGGTAATTGATCTAACGAGTGCAGTTTTCAACTCTGTGCTGCGGCGCTAGGTGACCATAATTTGGTTGTAGTCAGACTCTGGTCACCAAGCATCAAACAATTCCATTCGCGTGCAATTTCTTGGTTACTGTCCTACTTTAATGAATATCAAGTGTGATCATACGTATAAGTGAATACTGCCCAAAAATGGTTGTGAGGAAATGAAATCTCAACCTACCTTAATCTAATACATAAATATCAACGTTGGTTCGTGCTAAATGCGATGCGTTCATCCGATTACGATAAAACGTCGTCAACTTATTGTTTCTACTAGTGGGAAGGACACATGCATTGTATAATTATTGTAACTCCGCTAGGTGGCGCTGCAGCACAAGATGACGCTTCATTTACTAAATGCATTCCCCAATACACCTGAACCTCATAGTTGCTGGGCGTCTCCGAGTGACGTGGGTCAACGCAGAGAAGGACAGGAGGTGCGGACGTCGCAATAATGAGAGAGGAGAGGGAAAAAGATACGGGAAAAGAGAGGATAGAGAAAAATAGTGGGAACAGAGAAGGGGAAAGAGAGGGGGGAAAGAGAAAGAGAAGGGAGAGAGATTAGTAAACTCTTAAATAAGAAAAATAACAACATAACTCTTTCAAATTTCCGACGATAGTTCTACAATTATTTCTCCTGCGGCAGCAACGCGCCCGGTACCAGCTAGTTCAATGAATAAACATGAGATGCACCTAAGATAAACTAAGGAATGGATCTTCCTTCTCTCCGAAAAGTACATCCCTATAAAATACTTCTCCATAAATCGGTTCATTTTTTTCCTTTCGGGAAACAGTATAAATAGAATTTAATAACAAAATTCCATTTACTACATTGAGAATTATAAGTGACTTTCTAAGATTTCAAATGAACGTAAAATGCTCGTTCATGATGTTAATTTACACGTAGAACTCAAGTTCCCTGCTATAATACTCAAAATTAGCTGAGCAAAATTACTGCATGAGAACAATGTATTCCAGCAATTGCGTTGGAAGCGGTTTTATACCTGGGTTATTCGGTTAGTTAACATAGAGGAGAATTCCCAATATTTTGTAACCCATCTAGGAATTATAGTGGAATAAACATCACTCCAACTGCGCAGCCCGACAGCTAAAAATGCAGCCTCGGCGGCGGGGCTCAAGTCCCCCATGTTCATCGGGAGCGGAACATATGGCCTACAGAAATTCGTCTCTTAGGGCCTGGCACGTGCGCCAGAGGAATCATAGCCGTGCAAAGGCGGCGGCGCAGCAGCTGCTGGCGCAAGTGAGCCATCCGTCTTGGCAGGGGGTACGGAAGAGCATCTCGGAGCGCGTCCAACCGACGGGCGGGGGGCGCGGGGCGCGGTGAAGGTCAGAGCGCGACTGCACTCGGAGACACCTCCGGGCGCCGCGATACGCGCGCGCGCCCGCAGATGGCAGCAGCGGCGCTCGACGTCCTTTGAACCGGCGCGGCGTGACATAACAGGTTTTATGACCGAGTGAGTCCCTGAACACACGAGCAGCGGCGCTGTTTTGCCACGTCATGGTTCTCGATTAAAATCTGATTATGCGGCGCCGCCGCGCCGGCCTCGAGTGGGTGGGCGTGCACGCGCGAGGGCGGGGCGGAGCGGCGCCGGGAGCGAGGGTGGTGGCAGCGGCTATCGCCGGGGAGGGCGGCTCTCTTTCGTTCTCTGCAGCGGCGGCGCGGCGCATCGCAGCGCCCGCTTGGGCAGCTGGTGCTAGCGGGCTCCAACGCCGCGGTTATACGGAGCCGCGCGCGCGGCGGGCCCCGCCACCCTGCCCTAACCCGCGCTCGAGCGGCGGCGACGCTGCTACGTCCCCCGTGCGGCGGCGGGGCGGCGGGGCAGGTGGCAGATAGTGGCAGTGACTAACGACACACCAGAAACCACACTGCACCTCGCCCCGTCACTCCCTGTGCGTCGTGCGGCCCGTGTCGTCGTCAAGCGTCGTCCTCTTCTGGTGTAGTGTAGCGAACAGGCGATGGCGTGGGTGGGTGGGGCGGGGAGGCGGACACCTGCTCAATCCTGACGCCCGCTCCGTTTCCGTTTAGGCTGACGCGGCGCGTGGCAGGGGAAGCCGGCGGGGGCGGGGCGGGCGCGGGGCGCCGGGGCCCGACCTCCGCTGGACGCCGGAGGCGCGCGAACCCACCGCCCGTCGTACCTGGCGTCGCCTGAAGCCGCGCGCGCGTCCCGGCCGGAGGCGGGTGGCAGGCGGGATTTCGGGGCCTCGCCTGCCGGGCGGCGTGGCGCTGGCTGCCTGGGCCGGCCGGCCCGGGCACGGCGACTCGCCGATTGCCCAGCTTCAGCAGCCCACCCCGCTCGTTACGCCGACCTGTGCGCGACGCCCCAAATAGCGTCCCGCCCCAGTCATACCCATCCCGTTCACCCTGCTTCAACCCAGACCTACCTTGTTTTCGAAGCCTACTCCGCTTCGCCCACAATACTCTAAACCTATGCCGTTCAGACAGTTGATTTGGAGGAAAAAGGATTCAAAAATAGAAGAGGATGTATTGATAAGAAAAACACAAAATAGACAAAAAATAATAGGGCAGTTATTTTTGCATAAATTTTCATCATATAACATACAACTAAATATTAAAAAGATGAGAAGAGCACCAGTTAGCATTATCACAGACGAAACCACTTGCTGCATGGTCTCTTGCTTCTTTCTTAAAAGTTCGTTTCTGAAACAGTTGATACAGTGATAACAAAGCAGACTCAGAAAAGGAATATGGACTCGTCGCCGAGAGCAGCAGGTGCCCGCGGTCGGCGGCGGCCGCACACCAAGGGCGCGGCGCCGGGGCGAGCGGCGGCGGCCGGGGGCGCAGCGGCGCGAGGGCGGCGCCATGAGCGCGTTCGCACGTGCGGCCGGGCGGTGCTGGGCGGCAGGCGGACCGACAGTGAGTGCCCGGAATGTCGTACACGATAGTTGCATTTACAGATTATCGAGCACAGCTGTGTGTAAAACCGCGCTTCTGGCACGCACTCCGGGACATGCTTCGGCTGAGCCGCGGCCCGGCGCGGAGGCAGGCGCTGCCACAGCGACGGCCGCCTGCAACACGCGCGCAGGAAGCGGGGCGGGCGGGGCGGCGCAGCAGCAAGGGCCAGAGCAGGGGTCCATAGGCAAACAAGCAGAGGAGTCCCGACAGCCCTAGACCCTTCACCTGGCACGGCAGAAGAAGCACACGGGGCACATCGTCGAGTGCGAGGTGCGCGAAGCAAATGGGACGCGAACAGCAATGAGGTGCTAGCGACGTTGCATGCGGCAGCGCGCAGGTTCGACGGATGGCGTTGTGTGGGGCGGCGGGCAGCGCGGGGTCGCCGCCGGGCCGTCTCCCAAGAAGAGTCTTCCGCGTTATAATACGCCCGCGGGACAGGCGGCGCGGTCCGGCCACGGCCGGCAGCGTGCCCTCGCGCAATTGGGGCCCAAATCTGCGCCCATCAGCGCACGCATTCCCTGGCCAGAGGTGACAAACGTGCGGTGGCGATCCACCCCGGAGTATACGAGCCGCCCGCGCCCGGACGATATATAGATACGCCGACGCGACGTAAACCGGGGGCCGGGACCTAGAGCCTGGGCGCGGGGATCGGGGACAAAGATCTCGTTACCACCCGCCGAGCTCCTATACACACTCTACGATCCGCATTATCCTTATCTGCTCGGGAGCGCCCGCAGCGCCCCCGGTGCTCAGTGCTATGGCGGCTGCAGCAAACAAAACGGCAGTTCGCGCGCAGAAACCGCGACCCGCCGCTTGATAAGCACGTCGGGATCCAGGACGCAGCGAGGCCCGCGCCGTCGCGCGGCCGTCTGGCAGCGCTTAAATAGACGCCCGACGGGCGTGCGCCAAGGATGCACCGGGCGCACGTCTGCCCTTGCCATGCCCGCCGCGCTGCATCACAGCGACCAGCGCAGCGGCACGGACCGCGAAATACGCCTGTGCCCGCCCAGTGTCGCCACAATGTGCGCGTTACGACATTCGCGTGGGAACTTGACGCGTGCTCTACTGCAAATCGGGCGGGGGGGGGAAGAAGAACTATCCGACGACGTTTTCACAGCGTGCGGGAGAAGCAGTGGGCCTCCGACAGGGCCGTGAGATGCAACTTGGCGAGGCAGGCGCTCCCCGGGTCTCGCGCGCGGTACGACGCTGCTCGCCCGCGCCACCGCGATCCCGGACATGCTACATCTAAATGACTGCGAGTAATAAAATCTCAACACGCGACCGCCGCCCCGCGTGAGGCGAATCAGACGTCTGATTACGGCATACGCACGCCTTGCCGCCATGTATCCCTGCCCCCACGCAGCAACCTCCTCGCGCCACGCGTAGCAGAGACAGACGATGGCCGACGGCCGGCGCCGGCGACGTTTCAGCGCACACACCACACGATCAAGCCGCGGCGGACCAAGCCCATGACACACCAGCCCGCTCCGCTCCCGCCCAGCGCATGCCGCATCCGCCGCCCGCCACAGCGCCCTCTTCCCGCTCTGCTCGCCGTCTGACCTTGCTCTTGCGAGCCGATCGCGGGTGCTCGGTCACGCGGACGGCTCGAAGGCGGTTATGCTTCCCCGCGCCATCGCTTCCGCTCAGCTGGCACCGCTCTGCCCGCCTCGGCACCACTGCCGAAAGGGCCCGTCCGGCGAGCAGCCACGCCCGAGCGGCGCGCCTCGCACGTCATCCGGTCCTCGGATGGCCAGCCAGGGGCAGCGGCGGCGCGCCGGCACGCGAGTCAGCCCGCATCGCCCTGCGCCGACACACACGCACGCCGAGCGCCCTCGCTCGCCGGCGACGACGACGCGCCCCACGCGCCTACGCCCCGCCCGCGCCTCGCCCCTCGCCCTCCGCGGCGACCGCAGCGCGCCTGGCGGCACCCCCCGCCTGCGCCGCAGCTGTCTCCGCCGCCACCGCCGCCATCGGATATAAATACGTCCCGCGGCGACGCGGCCTGTTCGAATGCGACGCCGACGCACGCGCGCGCGCTCGCTCGCCCGCCCCTTCGCAACGCGCTATTCTCCCCTGCAGCGACTGCCGTTCGCCGCTCTCCGTGACGATGCGCTTCTCGCCTGCTTCTTCTGCCGCTGATTTGCACGTGCTTGCGAAGCTCGACGACATGCCTGAAGTGTAACTGAGATACCACCAGCTGTGTTCACTCATGTCCATATCCGAGTGAACTCAGAGTGGCTCCCCGCTCCACACCAGCAGTTCCTGCGAAGTCCCACGAGGTAGCGCTGATGGCCGCTCGGTGCACGAAGTTGGACGATACGCCACAGGAGAGCGTGGACGTCGCAGTGCTCGAGGCGAAAAGAGAGCTGGCGGAGAGCAGTGGGGGAAATCGACCGTGTGGGCGGAGAAATGATTGCCAAAGCTGGCATCGAAAAACGTAGTTACGAAGCGCGGTCGGGGAAGCGGCCATATGACTAATAAATGCGTTTTTGTATAGGATGGCCCCTCACAAAACAGATATTACGCTCGACAAGAAAAATTAATAAAACCACACAGAAAAAATCCTAACTATTCTAGAAGATAATCAAGACGTTTGGGACCAACGTCTTATAGAACTTAAACTCAATATCAATACATCTTTCATTACAATACGTTAGCTACACTATTTCACAAATTCATTTAAAATAGCACAACATAACGACGCTTAAAAATACCGTTCAAATTTCCACGACGCCGGTCGTCATTATTACGTTATTGTGTTATTTCTTAGGTGCTCTCTTAACAGCGGAAACAACACAAAATGTTCACAATTTATTTGCAGAACTTTATGCTCAATCAAAATCAGTGATTCCTGATATTCACGGTAATATAAGCGCAAATTTACGCCATCAACCACTCAAATCACGAGTCCCAAATTTCATGAACGTAAGCTGGAAGAATGACGAGTGTTCCGTTATTTGGGATAATTTCGCTAACTAGAAGTTCGCGAATTACTCTGTGGACACGGTGAATGCTTTTAATCGCACATGTATACACTTCAGGATGTATGGTTGCGCGGAGGAATGGGCTTAGGAGCGTTAGAAGCGGTCAGATGTGCGCTCACTCTCTACGGGCTCTCCAGGCTCCCTCACGGCACATTTTCTACATTAATCCTCCCTTTTCTTTCTCGTTTTCACCAGAGAAGCTCTGGATTTATCTAAAAGATTCTGGCCATTTCCCTCACAAGGATCGTTACTCTTGCAAAGTTCCTCTGATTTCCACATAAATTGTTCTTGATATTTAGATATATTATAGAAAATGAAAAGACGTCAACGGTTTCAATTGTATATGGTAGGAACCTACAGGTACGACTCTTCTCCGATATGGATCCGCCCCTGCATTCCCACGAGCACTGTTTAGTCTCGCATTGCAGCTTACGTAATAGACGGCAATCAATGCGAGCGTTTATGAGTTGAGAGTATCGCTTTTGTACTTCGTTGCCGGAAATTACACATATTTGTGTAACGCGTAATGGATGTTATGGCGCCTCATTATCGTCTTCTGGTAATGGCTTCATGGCTGGTAATGACTACTTACTTTTCATATTAATTTTTATAATTGTTTAATATTCGAAATTGTCATATCATAATCTAAATATAATTTGTAAAGAACTAAATGTATCGATTACGTACGTTCATAAATTTCGCGATTTCAGTTACTGTTTTCATCACATCTGGAAGTGGTCAGAATTCTTTCATAAATAAATATATCAATAAGCTTGAAGTTGAATATCCACCTCCACCAACAACGACAAAAAAGAATTTTTGAAAAGTTCAACGGATCAATGAAAAGGGATATTATATCATAAAGATTCATGATTTCTCCTCTATCCTCGCTAATGTCAATCATTTAATCGACACATTTGGCTGACTAATAGCATCTTCTTCACTATCGGCTTCTCCCATTCACATAGATGCACTTACACATCTTTTTTAAAAAAAATATATTTCTTCTACAGCCTCTTCCGAACACCTCACAAGCGCTTTGATTTCAACATTAAATCTCTTTTCTCCATACATTCAAAACATTTATAGCGGATTGTCCTCATAATCACATTTTGTAATATGGATTTCAAGTAGAATTGAAGAACAAACAGGTGAAAAGGACATCTGAGTTGTCTTTGGTCGGAATTCATACGAATGAATGCTATACATAAACTTAATATTAAAAATTTACGCAAATATTGAATGGTAATATGAAAATTCCATCGGTCACTCTTATTACAACCTCGTACATAACTCCCAAGAACACTCCCAAGAACACTCCCAAAGAACAGAAGTCGATAATTTGACAAGCCTCCGTCACGAGATAAAGGAATAAAATAATACCATTTCCCTTGTAACTACTTAGATATAAATTATGAATTTAGATAGATAATTACGAAAATTAGATGATCATGCCCTTTATGTTAGGAATGTTTTACATTTAGAAATTTTGTTAAGGAATTCATAGGGGATCGTCAACCTACAGGAACTAAATTAAAAACACTGTCAAATTTAAAATTAAACTTCATAAGATCCTGTAATTGTCATACAATTTCCTTACTCCAATGCCACACTACTGC
>BOPP01000046.1:6049790-6071063 GCA_017312745.1 Gryllus bimaculatus
CTCCGCCCCCGCCTCGGGCCCTTGCGTGCGCGCGCGCCAGCCCGCACTGTGGCACTACGCTACGCTGAATATGCAAGAGGTTCGCGACTTGTCTCACTCGCATTAATCGCGTATGTTTCCCGCGCACTCCACAAGATGCCGTTTCCTTAATGCCTCCCAAATAAGGATGCGGACGTTTGGAAATCGCTTTGGAGTAAATAATAATGATGGTACTGTGAATTGTGATACGAAAAATGAGAGCACTAATTTAAAGTCCTTGTAAATGTTGCATTGTTTCGCACATAGTATAACGTGTTGAAGGAATACTGCCATTTAGTCAAGTCCAAAGTTCTAACACTATTTACATTTTTTCCCAATACAACTACCTCCAAGTACTGAAGACGTTTAGGAAAAGAAATCGCCCTATGTTTCACTCACAATCCTCCTGCACAGAGAAGCGATGTTTTAAAATGGTCGATACAGAAATCAGGATTTAAACAAAAAGCATTTTTGTCAATTCACGGGCAAAATTCCTTTCGATATTTGGCTGCGCATCGAAAAATAAATGTTGGAAATCTTTTACGTGCAATGAATTCTCAGTGACTTTTCTGGTTCCGTAGTCCATTTTATATAAATTATTCTTGAAAACAGAATTCTCGGTTCGATCCATCCACTCCATAACAGCTTTGAAACAACGATCCAAGCGTGCGCATAACTCCGAACCTTGCCATTACAGCCTTTATTAATTGAAAAGCACAGTAATCATCTAAATAAGTGGATTCACTTTATCTTTCGCAAATAAACAAACTACGACAATGTAAGGGACACTATTACCATCAAACACTTTTCCAAATGACCACGCTTGTTCCCAAATGGTGTTAACGTGTATCGTAAGATTCACCTTTATTAATTCGGTACAATTAATATGACATTTTGTTCCGTGATACAAATTAATTCGATTTTCTGCGATTAACGTTTCTACAGGGTTAACATCGTTAAACGTGGAAGAGTCTAGTAAAGAGAGCGCAAAATGAACGAGCGTAGTACGGGTAAATCCGTCACAAGTCCTCCTCCATCCTACGAGCTCCGTCCGCCGTCCAAGTCAAGCAGCGAGGCGCCGCTCGGCGCTGCACGTGGAGGGGATGGGAGGCGCAATGCGGAGAGAGAGAGACCCGCACTCCAGCTCACGCACGCTCGCACGCAGCCACGCTCGCACGCGCAATGAACAGGGCGGCATCCACCCGGAACGGAACGGCAATAAAAGCAGCAGCAGCAGCAGCGGCGGCGGGGAGAGCGGGCGCACGGGGTGGGCAGACGCCAATCCCACGAAACAGAGCTCGTGTCCGCACTCGGCGCCCGATACCCTAAGCTCCGGAAACATTACCGTGTGCCACTAAGGGGACGTGAGATTATGTCAAAATTAAAAAAAAGCTAATTATCATTCGCGAATACATGACACGCATCGGAAATTTGGCAACAAGTTTACTCTGCCTATGCTCTCGCTGTCACTAATCACAGCACTGGAATTCATTGTAACGTTTGATATCGTGAAGGATATTTCAAAAGCACATGTTTTCCCAAACACAAATCCAGGCGAAGTTGAACAAAATAAACATAGAACCTTTCAGCATGGAGAGAATGAAATGTGAGTAATGCATAAATGAACTTCGCCGAGTGATCACTGTACATCACTTCGAAATATATAAGCTCAGAAGTTCCTCGCATGACAGTCCACTAGCATGTCAAAGATATTCAGATTAACATGACGAACTTTCCTATTCTCATGAACATTGACAAGAAGCACGCACACTAATGACCCAGAGTGATGCAAGGTCTCTAATCATTATTTTCAAATGTTGATGGCAGCGAATATCATTAGTAAAACAATAACGTATTTTCTCAGATACGGTTGGTAGGACATTGGAGTACAAGTCAACAGGCGTTTTTCATCATCAGATAACAAAAGATAACATTGTAGAATACAAGTAGTCTGCTTAAAAACTGAAAACAGACTCATTTTGTAACACTGAGGATGAATTGGAAAGTTGGTATTGATAAAAATGCATATTATTACATTTCGGTGAATTGTTAAGTAATTCTATAAAGTTAGGTAAAGCACCAAAAAGTCAGTACATATAGCGTCATCTCAATGGAGTCGTGCTAAGACAATGGTGTACTTTCACAATGTTAGATGTGAAAACATGGAATATAGATAGTAAAATATGCTACTTTTAAAAGAAAGGTCGATAACTTTGTTTGACAAAGCTTCCTAGCACAGCAAATCATAACTATTTAGACAAAATAAATATAGGAATATGTTACACAGTACTAGTATACTACACACGTGTATAAATTATATTTACATGCTAGTCATCTCTTTATCACTACTTCCACTATTCATTTATCATGTTACATTGTATTTTTCTCTTTGCTGACACTGTGTAAAAGTTGATCTAAAATGGTACATAAAAATTTCGAAGAGATATCACATTATACTGTTTGGTCCACTAAACATCGACCACTCGCATGATGAAATCTTATCACTTATTGACAACAATTCCGGTTCGATTCATCGCTATTCATGCGAATTACCTATGTAAAAATGAGCTATAGAGGAACAATTCAATTAAAGAAAAGTGTACGTGTGCGTTTTTGCATTTTTAATTTTTTTAAATTTATTTATTTATTAGATTTAAGAGACAAATTATTATTTGTTTATCTGAATATATAGTGTCTCAGAATAAACGTTGCGAACTTCTACAGCATTTTAGGGAGGTCGAAAATATTTTTTCCCCAGTGAACAGTCGTGAGGAATGGAATATAACTGGGTTGAATGCGTACATCTGTCCCTGATATTCAGTTATCTTCTATGCACAGACGTTCGGTCGGTCACATTCTGACACAGTAAAGGGGATTTCCTGTTCCAGGCGACTCTTTGCATACGGGCTTATCAATAAATTAGAGGTTTTGACAGTGTTCGCAGCATATAGATGCATTTATTATTTATTAAACTTTCATGTGTTCAGTAGTTTTGCCATGCTCGAAATTTATTAAATCAGAAAAGGTGGCAAGAAAATGAATACTTTAAACGCGTTACTACATTCTACAACTTAAAATTGCAGCTAGTAACAGAAAAATTGCATTTGCAGAATGTACACTTGATATATGTATACACAGGTACTACAGCGTACGCAATTATGTGTCTATTAGGGGATGCGACATCGATGTCCATGCTCAGGCTTTAAACGCCGACTGATTAAATCTGTTATTTTTTAATGTTTTGCACTCAATGTTTTTAGCTTATCGAAGTTATGTTTGCGAATGAAAAAGTTACGTAACCGCACTTTTGCAAAAATTAGCATTGGAAATAATGAATTATTATAAGTGCCCGTTGTCGTGTTCGAGCCAAGTACACGTTGCTTACGCTACGCCCATGGAACATAATCTCTCCCTTGGTATTTCCTATCCCTTTCCTCGAATTCTTCACGCAACGGGGCGGTGAATGCACGGGCAGGTGGCACAGGGACTCCCCCTTCTTCCCGCATCCGCCTGCTACGGCGAACTGAGGAAGGAAGCTCTGGCCCTGAACGCTCACACTTTCAGGCTCATGGTGGATGTACTTCGATTTACTTAGAGCTGCACTTGGCAGGTCGTCAGCTGCCACGGTGTCATCCAATCGGGAGCTTACACGTCATGTTGACGTTCAACCTCCCGATTGGATACCGCGACAGCTGATTTACGTCAAATGCAGTTCTGTTTAAATCGAAGTTTAAGTGCTTGTTATTATTTTTTAGTTCGTTATGACAGTTCACTATTAATTCTAAATCAATAAACCCGCCCAGCGCCGAACGCACATGTTCGATGTCGCATCCCTCTCCTTAGCGCGAGTGGGCGCTCTGTGTAAACGAGTCCCCGCGCCGGGAAGGAGCGCGGGGGCCGGGCGCTGAGGTACTCACAGTCGCGACGACGGCTCCGTGGTGGACTCGTCGCCCTCGATGCGGTAGATCTTGCCGTACATCACGTACTCGAAGGAGTCGGCGCGCGAGCTCTCCGTGTCGTTGGGGTTCCACTCGCCCGAGTCCGGGTAGCCGTCCTCGCGCAGCGTCGTCGCCAGCACCAACCGGAACTTGTCACCTGCGCACACGGCCGGCGGTCACGCAAGGGCCCCACGCTGCTTCCGGCTCTCGAGAGAGCACGCCACAACAACGGGCAGACAACAACAATAACAATACATGCAAACAGTAACTTAATCTTAAACACAAAGATACTAAAATATGCAAGGCGGTGACAAACTCTCAATGTTACAAAACCAGCAACTGCCAAGTTCTCCGAGTTTTCTATGAATTCCTGATTCCATACAACACTTCAACACCATCATTGGCGAAGGATGACGAGGCATCCACTGTCGAACTATTAAAGATAAAGGCGAATTATCAATTCACTCTCAGTTGTCATTCAATTCCATTTCAACTCATTACCGATGAATATTAACCATGAAGAACGAGATGAGAATCTGAATAAGTTTCGTCACCATCATCGTGTTTCAACATAAACTAATGACAGTTACTAACAGGAAAATACATAGTATTTGAACTACTCATATTAAGAATATCCGATGCCTGACTAGACTACCTGAGGATATTCTTGAAAATGGCCCCCGTTTTTTTCTTTAGATATTTTGATAGAATAGAAGAATGCATATATATGGCCGAGGTCTAATTTTACATGAAATACTGAATTTTCGAAAGTTGCAGAAGTTTTATTTTTTAGATCTTCCATTACAACTTTGAAGCTACACAATTTTTAATTAAAAATATTCTTGAAGTTAGATCTTTAAATGAAGTAATGTAAATGAAATGAAGTAAATGAAGTCATTTTGGGATAATATTGAGCCAAATTCCATAAAAAAAATTCAAAAGAGAATACTAACGTGTTTTTAAAAATGTTGGTCGGATAGAGCCAAGTGCACTTATTTGCAAATATAAGTATAGAATTAACTTTCATCAAAACCTCTAAAATTCAAAAAAATTGCACATATTCGAACTCTGCAAATTCGAATCTCCTGTTCACTGTTAGCCAAACAGAGTTCGCCAAGAGATGTCTGAAGAATTAACAGAATTTAGGTTGCAATATTTTAATACTATGTAACCGAGACAAGAACGAAAGAGTGGAAAGAACGCGATTAGGAGAATATTTGCAGAATATTCTCTTATACTCCTATGTCCTTTCATTATGAGTTAACTGAGGGGTTTAGAGGCCTTCAATCATAAGGGCATTATGGTCCATGGGCGACGATTGTATGAGTACACGATAGCGAACGATGGAGAGCTGGCGGAATGAGAGACAAGGGTCACGACAGAACTCAGAAATAACCTGCCAAGAGCTCGTTTAGTCCTCCACAAATTTCTGGCATTTGTACCGTATGGATTGGCTAGACACGGAACCCGGGACACTCAGGTGGAAGCTGTATGTGCTATTACTTCATGAGCCCCTCCAATTTTATGAGGTTTCAGAGTGTCAATAATATTTTAAACATTTTGAGTTTTGGTTAAGAAAATCTGCATTTACATTCACAAATTCGGAGAGGGTTGACGGTGAAAATAACATATTGAAACACTTCATACACTTATTTCAAGTCTAGTAAGAAGCAGACAAAAAATGTGCATGCAAACTTTACTACTTTTCCGCTCTGATTGCACGTTTCTGATTGTGATTAATGCAGCACATCAGCCGCACGACTATAAATGGCATACTCATGACTATTCAGAACACGCAGCGTTCTTCCACGATTTCCGTAGACTTTTGACAAGCCTGCGAATTAAAATTCAAACTTGAAACTTGCATTGCTCGTATATGCATTTGTACAAGGTGTTTCTGCTGGCAATGAGCACTTTCGAAGCGTTATCGTGTCCATCGCAGGCGGGAGGGCCGAGGAGCGCAGGTGCGAGCGAATCCCGGCAGCGCGCGGCCGCACGTGCACGCGCAAGTGCGCGGTTACGCAACGCGCGCGGCGGCGGAGCGACGCGACGCGGCGCGGCGCGGCGCGGCGCGGGCCCTCCTCCTGGCCGCCGCTCACGTGCCCGGCGCGAATGGTCAATGCGATGCTATCGACCGAAAACAACCTCTCGATCCAGCGCCGCAGCCATTGTTTGCGAGGAGCTGCTTCCATATTTATCTAATAAACACGCACGACCCTTCTGATGAGCGGATTGAAAGCTGACGCTCAACTATTCGCAGATTTATTTTCCGCACTTACAATGAAAATGGCGGTTGCGGCGTTGTAATTCGCCATTTAAATTTGCAATTAAAGTGCCGCATAGCACTTACAGAAGTGATGTAAAAAGAAATCATTTCAATGTTATCTTGTATTAGGCACTAATCGAAATTTCTCGCTCATTGAATTTTATAGAGAATGAATTGAGAAGTATATAAATCGACTACAATAGCAACTCTAAAAATTATTACAATTGGAAATCATTAATTTTTCCTTATTATAATAATGTAAAGAAAATTAATGTTTCTTCGCTTCGATGGCAACTTCTACCGTCTTCTACTGTGACCATAAAGATTTGTCTTTCTTGTGATCACAGTACTTTTTCCAAACATGATATTATACTCATACTTTTTTCATTTATTTAATTAGCGTCCCGAGCGAAAGGGCAATTTTTACGTTTTAAGAGTATACTTACAGCTCCTTCCGATGTATAAAAAGTTATTCGACATGATTAAAACGACACGACGTTGGCTTTTCCTCGTTACGAAAGCCTTTGAAGACGGGAATACCCCGAGAAACTCACTCATGTACACGTGTAACCTTTGAGTACTTTGGTTGCGTAGGCTTTGAGTACTTTCACGTAGTGCTTTCAATCATAATTCCGTAACTGTCACTATTTCGAACGAGGAAAATTCATCTGTAATTTTCTGTTCCATTTATTTTCACAAGCACCAAATTAAAATACAAAGAGATAAAACGAGTTTGACAGATGGATTCGATTATGAAATGTTTTCTGATGTACAAGCATGAAATAAGGAAGTGCAAGGGCAAAATGTTCAAGAAAAATAGCCGTATTATTACAATTTTAAATAAAACATGAGAGTAACGTAGAGTTTTACCAGTGGCATATTATTATATATCACATTAACATTGTTCATAAAAAGAAAATATGAAATATTGAATTTAAGGGTCTCATAACATATTCCTTAATGCATTAATTTTGGAAACACTCCTGCAGTAATCAGCACTTGTCATACAAGGAAATTCTTTGGTAGCTTCCCGGACATTTTTATTAGCTGCCATCGCGAGGCAAGAGCCTACGAGCAAATTGAACGAAATATCAGCAAGTGCTCTCAACCACATTAGTAACGAATAAATCGAACCCGTCTTCTTTTCCTCATCACACAACTACGCCATCCACACCATCACAACTGAGAAATCGCTTCGAAAGCAGGTACTAAAGAAATCGTGGTCTACCTTCTACGTGGCGTTCTCCACCTGCGCCGGAGTCCGACGGCAGCGGCGGCGACGACGACGTCGGGTCCACACGGCGGGAAACGTCCAATCCACTCAATTTCCACTACACTCGTGTCCACTTGGCGGCGCGCACTCGCGGGCGCTCGGCCGCTGCGCCGGCAGGTTGGCAGCGGAGCCATCGCGAATCCTGTTACGGCGAAGCGCGACGCGGGAATAAGCCCAGCTGGCCTGCCGCCTTCGCCGCCGCCCGCGGGCGGCCTTGCGCCACGTCATTGCCCGTGACGTGACGCGGCGCGGCGCAGCGAGGCGGGCCGCGGGCGGGGGCGCGGGCGGGCGATGGAGGCGAGCGCGCCGCACGTAACGAGATAACCGCGCTGCTGTTGTTGCAGCTTCTCGGGAAGTGACTGGTCGCCCCCTTCCCCGACGCCGCCCCCGCATCGTCCGACCGACCGACCGGCTGGCCGGCATGTAGGCCTACCCGTAGCTCGCCGCCGCTCGAGGCGCGCGTTATGTAAGCAGGTGCTGTCGTCGGCGCCGGAACTCGAGCTTCGGAGAAATCGATGGTGGAAAAATTATCGCGAGCGACCTTCGGACTCCTCTTAAGCAAAACGCGGCGGCGCGGCGCGGCGGCGACCGCTTCTTCGTCAGTGGAGATTCCGGGGAGCGGAGAGAAGCGCTATTCATCAAGTGGCCGGCGAGGAGGAGGGGTCGTTGAGCGTATCTGTAGGAGATGGTGAGGGAGTCTATTGTGGTCGTGGGGAAGAGCGATTCTAGGAGTCGTTGAGGTGGTGATGGCAGAAGGCGTGGCAGCGGCGCGCAGGACAAACTACATTATGTTTTCTTGGAACTGTAGCAGTAAGCGGATTTAAGTTCATGGGTCGCCGAATGGAGATCCATAAATATTATTTCAGGCAGGTGCTATTACACCGAAACACCGAAAGCTTCGTGGAAAAACTTCAACGCAATATTTTGATACATCAAATACGTTGTAATTACCACGACAAGAGATTCGTTGAGAAACAATATCAAAGGGATTCTCGGAAAGTAAGTATTTAAAAAAGGTGTAAATCGTACGTATTATTCATTATTCTTTAAGTAAAAGCTCTAATGCCTCAGAATTAATTAAAGCATCAACAATTGCAATAAATACGAAAAAAAACTCAAGCTTTCTAAACATCTAGTATCTCATATTTGATTTTCTGCGACGACTTTCAAACAAATACCACACTAATAACATGATTACGTCAAACTGTATAAACATGAATTTTGAAGTTCAATTCCTACATTTATTTCCAATTTTTATACGTAGTCTAATCGACGTAGGGTCCCTTTTCAGTCGCACGCATTGATGACTTTTTTCTTCCATGCTATCAAAAGTACGAACGGTAGCTAAAGAACGTGTTTTGACAGGGTGCGATAAGAGAAGGATCCCTCAGACGCCGTCCTGTCCTCCAGTTGGGGAACGTTCGATGCGCTCGTAATGGCGCCGCCGCTGCCGTACGGAAACTAACACTTGTGATATGTTTATAAACACAAAAGTGCCAACCTACCTCAACGTATGTTAAACAAGAAACATATTGGCTGTGTCACATCTTGCGCATGGACAGCTCGAGCTTGTCACCTTGGTTAGTGCCAAAACAAATAAAGAATGTTATGGTCTATTTACTGCCCTAATATGAAACGAATTAGTCGAGAAAGCTGCCTTCCTATAGTACTTCGAATCACATTCCACGAAACATGATGTCATGATTAAGATATCGATAATAAAAGAGGGAAAAGTTGGGAAATGCTTAACTCCCCACAATGTAAAGTAGTAATAAATTGCAGGACAGGGAAATAATTATTTATACTTTAGATTACGAACGTCCATGCACTTGGAAATACAAACTTCTTACGCTTCAAGTTGGAGTATGTTAGATTTCAAGTTTGTTTTTGGATTTTCAAGTTTTAAAATAGGAAACTGCGGGGGCAAACAGAGCATGGCAAGGGTCACTTTTTCTAGTCTTCATCGAGTGTCTACACCTGTTGAAGAAAGGGTTGAATAGCTTTTCACACCCTTTTCCGCAATGTTTGCATGAGTTGCAGTGCTTTATTATGTAAAATATATTTTTGGCACAGCTTACTATTTATTCACAATACAGACAAAAAAATTACATTTCCCTCCATCGTGAAACCCTCTTCTCCATGAATGCACTCTTTTAGCAATGCACTTCTTGATACGATATGCAATTGTAGCAAGCGTTCTTCACAGGAACAACAAACGTTCTGACCTGTCATATACCACACTTCGAAACCGATACAAAATTATTAACGAAGAAAACTTCGCCCATCTTGGGTAAATCGACTTCTAAAAGCGAAAGACGCCGGGAGTGCCAATCTTGAAGACAGTTGAGTTCTTGGTAAGGAACAGACACTAGCTCACTAATGATAGCGAATGAAGGATAGACAAGAGCACTTTCCTGTTCTTTGGAGTGCCCTTGTCTATTATAAACATTTTCATGTTTTAAAAGTTCATTTCACACTCTACATTTGTATTGTTAGCTTAATATAAACATAATGCTAGTAACTTAAATCTAAAAAGCACATTTTTTGGAGAAGAATCCTTTACGGGGAGATCTTCGTGCAATTCATTGTGCAGCAGTTAATTGGAAATAAACCATGGAGCATTTGTAATTGTACGGACGCGCCCCAAAGGGCTTCGGCGAAATAGATAAGGTTATTCGCACGGTGTCAAATTCACATACATTCTAAGCGGTGTCCCAGCGCGCCGCGTCACAAGCAAGGACACAGGTCGCAGAGCTTCTCGATTGAAGGAAGCCTTGGTACATTTCACAGGGTTGTTACAAGTTAGGTAAAAAATTCCCAAGAGTGATTGCTCAAAAACGTATTCTAAGATACAAAACAATAAGAAACAAAAAATATAAAAAGTGTGGAAAAATCAAAATAGAAACTCATAAGCTCTGAACGCTTGAATAGGCAATTATCTCTAATATAGGCATTTATAGGCACTATAAAACCCTCACAAAAGCCATTTCTTAGGTAAACATGGATAATGGAGCGAGTTGCCTGAAAATATAGTTAAAGAAATACAATAGCCAAATAGGGCATCATCCAAGCTCTAGTAATCACCACTCACCGTCTGAAAAGAGTTTATAAAAGCATTCTGGATTCAAGCCAATTGGATCACACGCCGAAGGAAAAAAGTGAAACTAGACTCTTGCAGCAGTAAAAATTATGCAGACGTGCTCAAGTGTGTGCAAAATGGAGTCCTAGGGCGTCAACATGGACTGTTTTGAAACGGCACACGGGACTACTTGTTTCTTGCTCGTCGTGATCCAATGAGTTTGAGAATTTAAGCGTAATTTGACGTGAGAGAAATAGCAGATTCATATAATCAAATATTTGCATTTTTCAGCAAAAATCGAATCTGTTTCGTTGTTTTTTCCGAGTGTCTGGGTATCTAACGAAACCATAGACCCCTCTCACATAGAGGGGGCACAGTTTTCCGTTCATTTCGGCGTGTAGTCTAAATTAGTAACATAAATTGAATGCTACAAAACACAAATGGCATCGGGCGTAAAAACTAAACAAAATTTGTCCTCAAAGCCAGCACCAAACTGCTCCACCATTTGTCTATTAAAAACATAGCTTTACAATATTAATAATCTCAGAAATACAATTAATTTCTAAGCAAGTAAATCGTCAATTGCGTGAAATTTGGTGTGAAGTTACTACGAAAATAATTAGTAAAGGAATTTTGCTACCACCTAATTAATTACAGTTTGTCCACAGGAACAAAATGAGAATATAATGTTGGAAGTAGCTTGCTTATAAAAGAAAATTCAGAATGTTACAGACTGAAAATAAGCGACTTAAAATAGAACACAATTTTGTTTCTACTGAAATTACTTAAAGGATTAGCCCGGGGATGCGAACGGCGAAGGTGAGATCGCTGTAGCTCCTCAGTTCAAAGGGTTGTGGTTTTAAGACTCACCGACGTGGAAGATAGGTGTGTGTGTGTGTGTGTGTGTGTGTGTGTGTGTGTGTGAGAGAGAGAGAGAGAGAGGGGGGGGAAGAGAGAGGGGGGTTAAAAACGAAAGTGGATAAAAATATTTTCTTGAATTTGAACGGATAAGTTCTTGATAACATATAATAATAATTATGGGCCGTCTGCCCCAATGGCCAAATCGAGGAGTATAAAATATTACTTACTCAATCGTTATTCGAAAAACAGAAGTTGCGAGACTTAATAAAACATGAAGACATTATTCATTACAAACAACTAACAAAACACGTACCAACCTTCGTTACCACCATTTTATGCAAATCAAGTACACCAACTGTAATTTCCGGTTTACATACGATACAAAATTAGGGGACTATCGCTTGAACATACTGAAGCGGAAACGTTCGCACTCCGAACTTTTCCTGCAGCACTATCGCCTTTATTTTCCGTTTTCCGTGTTAAGGTCCCTGCCATTTTTTCAGTATGAGGTAGTTATTTCTTTTACACACAGACTGATACAAAAAACAAACTCTTCTTTCCACAGAAGATTTCGACCAAGCAATAATTCAAAACGTAGATTTGGGCTCAACTACAATAAAATTTTCTGGGGCAGGAAGATGAATTGACCACAAATACAGGCAATTCATTTCCGGTATTCGCGAGTTCTAAGTATTTTCTGGATAAACCCCTCTGTAGGAAAGGACCTGTTCGGCAGTCGGGTTCGAGTTTTCCTTACGGGAGGGCGACGCCCGCAGGTCTCTGCGAGGGCCGAGAGAAAAGGCGCCTCCGATTGGCGGAAGCATAAATCAAGCGCGGGATTTTCGGAGAAGTGGCGCATCGCTCATGCACGCGCGTGCCTTTTAGTTAAGCGCCTCCCGGGGGACGTAACTCAGCGCGCGATTCGACACATTACGAGCGCGGCTGGGCGCCGTAAACGTCGAGGGCTTCGGCAGCGGAATTCCTGCACGCCCGGCCACCTCCACCTCCGGCGCCGCCGCCAGGGCCCCCTGTTGTTCGCTGGCATGCCTGCCTGTCTCCCCGCCACCGTTCGCGCGCCTCCATCAAAGCTTTTCGCTTGCCTTTGAACGAAAGCTTCATTTTAGTTATTTGATACAAAAGACTGGCAAGTAACAAAAAATGAGTTTACCCTCCGCAGCACATCAGTTCCTGCTTGCTTGTGCTTACAAGGCACTGTCGCCCATGTACTACTATCAATTATAGGCAGGCAAGTCGAGCACAGAGCCTTAGTGAATAGTTTGTGGAAAATATTAAACCTGTACACCTGAATGAAAATTAACAAAATGTTCAATCTGATTTTCTTCTGAAACACTGTTTCCTTTTTAATGACCATACATGTTAGACTTACGGCACACCGCTAAGAATAGTATACAAACCCAGTATCAGATGATGTTCTAGTCACATTTTTATGTCAATTGTCATTCAAAACGTCAATAAAGGCCTATGAAAGAGAACATAGCTCATAAACTAACGCCACGCAAACAGAACGCGATTTTTTTTAAATTCGGTTTTGCATAAAATACGCGTCAACAGTAAAATATCATTTAAACTAGACTCCAACGTACATACTCACTCGCTTTATTTCCCATCTCTTCTGTCTTTCTAATTTCCAAGTCTTCATTCTGCATTTAACATACCGGGCTTAGTTTCCTTATGTATGGCAGCTAAGGTTAGTATTCGTGACTGAATGGCGGGGGGGGGGGGGATGAATATGTCATGCGATTTTTAATTTTAGATAGCAAATTCCAAAAGCTCACGGCATACAGAAAAAAAAACCAAATGTTGAATGTCTTGAATTGGCAATATATGCAATTTAATAAACACAATTATTACTTTACTATTTTAAACGACGCATTAAAATTGATTATGATAATAATAATAATTAAATAATAATAATAATAATAATAATAATAATAATAGATACGAATCGGAACGCTCGGCAGTAGCGTTGTCTGTTCTGAGCGCCGTCATGTCGCGGCCGTGCTGGATAAATGAGAACATCTCATCCTTACTTCCACCTGACCATAGGCAGCCCCTGCCCACCGACGAAGTCGCGTCCGCGCACCGCACCGCACCGCGGGCTCCCACCAGGAAAGGAAAGCGTCCGCGCGGTCACGTGCGCGTGGGCACGTGCCCCGCATGCCGACCTCCATCGCCCGGCGGGGCCGCGTCCGGCGCCATATTGGCTTGCGCGCACCCGCAGCGCCGGCCCACGCGCCCGCAAAAGGCGCAGCACACCCATTCGGCAATCCCAAATTCCCGCACAGATACGCCCTCTGCGTTGCTAGTTAAATCGCACAATTCTACATGCGTTACCTTGAATTTCACAGTTAAAGCACTCTTTCGGTTTGACCAGTAACTGAATCTGAAAATCGATAATTACCCTCCAAGAAATTTTCAATTTTCTCATTAAAAAAGACTGACATGTTCTGGATGACGTTTTAAATATATACGTAAACTACTTGTCTTATACTTCCTGCACTGGCTGACTAATCTTCAACTTCCGAGTCTGGATATTCCACTGTATGAGATATTCCACATTTCATAATGAGCACGCGATGCAACTAATTTTACGTTCCTGCAGATCCTCATTTTAGGTAATATAGTCTCTTTAAAATATAAGAAAGTGATATATCAACTTCAAGTAAAATGTTACATTGAGCATAGAGCATATACATCCGAAATTAGTACAAGCAATAGCTTGGAGTCGATTGTAATGCACAGGGAGCCTTGAGCTATCCGCAAAGCGTTCGTACAAACCTCGGGAGCTACGAGGCACTGTTTTGTGTTGCAAATCGCAGTGAGCTAAAATGGCCGGCGGGCGAATGGAGCTGCAGGGCGGCGAGGGCCCCGAAAGCGTTGCGCAGGGGAGGCTGGAGGGTGGGGGTGGGGGCGGTCGATCGACTGGGGCCGCGCCGGCATTGGTCGCCCGCACAAAGAGCGCGGCCCCGGGAACCACGCCCGCCGGGAGCACGGGGGGAGGCGGTCCGGCGCGCTTCCGCGCTCGCTCTCACATCCTCCTAATGTAAAACGCGAAAGTTGTCACATTTCCATTATCCTACCCATGATACAACTTGCACTCACTGACTACAATCAACAAAGAAGTGCAGGACAGGATTGTTTTAAGGGGCGGCTATAGATAATGTCCAAGAGACTTGGGATTTTCTAAAAATAATTTTTAACTTTTACTGAAATTGAAATTTGCTTTTACTTGTTGATTTATAGTCATTTATAACGCATTCAATGGCGATATTCAATAAATTTGGTTACTGTAAAGTCACAACAGTCATTTAAACCGCTCGTACCTGAATACGTATCATCGACTAGCAGGGAGATTGAGGCTCCAACCCCCCCTACCGCCCCATCTATCTTGGTGCGCCACGGAATCAACACATTTGTACTGGATTCATCAATATGAAGCGGCGGCAATGAAATGCCTTTAGTATTTCCAACAGCTGTTCCAGTGACAGTGCAGAAAGAACATTAGCACTGTGGAATTGCAACTCCGACCATAATGTAGGTGTGTGCCAGATGAACAGTGACGGAGTAAGCAGAAGGAGAAGCAAGGTACGAGTACCGCAATAACAGTATCTGTTGGAAATGGGACATTTGCATACTTGCGGTGGCTGCAGCGGTAGCAGCGGCGGCGAATATCACGGCAGGGATTTCGAATTTCACGTCCCTGTTAGACCCTGCGGGTGCAGAGGGCGGAACACGTTTAGGCACTAAGGCATTTGCGAGCATCACCTTAGGAGAAATAAAAATAAATATATCGAGTTTAGACAACGAAGAAGAGAGAGGGCAACTGACACCGTAACACAAAATGCAGGCTCAAACAAATCAACTACAAAAATAGCAGAACATTAGAGGCCCTAACGTACTAAATGCAATCGAGGCAACATGTATTCAATCATCTCACGTTTTTCTGTTCCTCCAAACTCTCACATTGCGTTCGACACTACCCACCAGCAATGACGATCAAACTGAAACCTCACTTCTACGATGGCACTTACAGGAAAAGGAAGGAAAGGCTAATGTTAACAGTTAAAAACTGATCCCAAATTATATGTACGCACAAAGTTCAAATGACTAACTATTTTTCTCTCGCAACGGATGATCCCCAAAATTGTAAATATTTGACGCGTCAGAGAGCGGTCTCATACACACACTATGAATACACGTTCGAGTGTGAATACTGAGGCTGATGGATGTGTAAAAATACTGCAGTCCGCTCATTAAAATGCGTGCTCCCGAATTATTTTTTTCCAACATAGATCCGCCTTGTTCAGCGCCTGTTCATGACATCGTCATTAGGATCAGCACTCCAGTCACAGCTTCCTCTCCTTGCTGATGAAATATTTCTTTCTTTCTTTTGTTGCCTCCTATTTCATTGCCTTTTTTTATTCTCCTTCCGCTGCCCTTTTAATTTCTCGCCTTACTACGTACGTACTAAAGAGGAAGTATTGTTATGCCACGGCGGAAATCAGCGATTTTTTTTACAATAAATCATACAGATGGACTCTATCAACGAGAAAGTGGATAAATCTTGTATCTGTACGTAGTAAATTCATTTAAGCATGTTGTACAGTCGGCAAACACTGTTTGTCGGTTCTTGATAAGTAAAGATCGATTATGTCCGTCTGTGGTCAACGCTGGCACCTAAACCATTCGGACGATTTCCTCTAAATTTGATATTCCCCAATCGATATGAATGAACTCGATTCCCTGCGAGTTTAACACAGGTACTTCGATTTTTTGGGGGGTTGGGGGTACTTTACACGAAGCTTCAACATTTTCACAATTTTCTCAACAACGGTTCCAAATTTTTTTGAATACATTTCGTCCTCTGATAGCGCAAAGAACGCTTAAACGCTTAAGAAAATAGCGCAAATCTCATTTTCATTGATATCTCAGGATTTTCGAAAACCGCGAAAAGTTAGCAACAAAGCGAGAAAGTGCGTGCTGTTGGCGCTGCGGCGGGGCGCGTGGGCGCGTGCGGGCCGCGGGTCGATGGCGCCGCGTGGGGCGCACGTGGGCGGGCGCCGTGGCCGCGCGGCGCAGGCGCGGGGGCGGACAGGCTCCACCCCCACCCCCCTCCTGCTCCCCTCCCCGACAGCACACGACGCAGCCGCTCCCGCAGCGCGCTGCTAGGAAGAATATGGCGACCGGCTACGACACACAACGCGTGAGAAATAGCCTTTCAATCGCGAGCATGCCTCCGTTGTCAACTTCAGTCAGATGCAACAAAACTATTTATCAAAGATTTAATACAGCATCCGCAGAACGTGAGGAAATTGTCTGGATACCGGAGTGCGATAAATGCCAATAAAATGCTTCGCGTGTTTCACCAATACCACCTTCACATTCCCACCTTTTGAAAATAAAAACCTACACACTTAAAATGATCAGTAAATTTGATATACAATATCGGAAATCCTCAATTCCTAAATTAAATTTTAAAAAATATCAATGACGTTAGCGCTATTGATGCAAAAAAAATTGTATTAATGTTAAACACATCATCATCTTTCAACAGTGTCTCCATTTGCATGGAACGCCATTGCAGACATACGGTGTGATGCAGACCTAAATACAAATAATAGCTTGGAAAAATTCTGCATCATAATGTTTAAATAAACTGGGACACACGAGGGAATTTAGTGTCGATCAATTTCACTATTAAGTCTCAGAAAAGTGTTATACTTTAGCTCTGGTGTTCAAAGAGATACGTAGAAAAAAAAGGTATTGAACTGTTGATACATCATTTAAAAATACAATACGAATATGACAGCGGAAAATTTTCATGAGACAATATATTCAGGACTGTGAATGCAGAACACTTGCAGCTAGATAACATATTGTGTAACAGTCTTCCTGAAAAGATGACATCACACAGTGGTAATATGTATGTTCAGCCATGTGAGAATTTTTCTGACACTCATTGATCTCAAAGGAAATTAGGAGCGACGCAGATAGTTAACGCGTTCGAATGATACACATTTATTTGACAAACATTGGCCAATTTGTGCTTGAACCGTTTTACTCCATTATTCTTGTCGTTCAGCCAAGTGGATATTGTGCGCATGGTATCAATGCATGTATGTAGCTAGAATGCAGGAACAGTACATTTAAAACTTATTTTTTATGAAATATTATTTACAAGCTTAATTGTACGATAAATATTAAGTTCATTACGAGATTAATTAAACGTGTGATGAAACTAAACAATGCGTACTCTATGAAATTTGGCTTTATATTCTCATCTGCTTTTCGACATAATTTGTATCCATTATTATAACATTATTTTATGACACTCAATGTAAATCACTCGTAAAAACTATTCCTAACCTCCAACTACACGCACTGCACTGACACTTTTCAAGTATTAACAACTGGGGCTGTAGTCCATATAGCTGGCGGAAAATAATTGCACATTTCGCTCAGCGATGCGGTCATGAACATATTCAAAAATGTACTTCCGGCCTGAACGTATTATTCAGATACAATAACGGCGCAAAAGAGAAAAAAATGTTGCGGGCACATTTTATAATATCAACATCGTACGAAATTGTGTAAAAATATTGTCAGTCACTTAAGTTTCCTCGGTGCCACAAAACTTTTCCTTTTGCAGTATGCAAAGAATTCTACATTTTACGTACATCTTTATTACGTCTATCAGAATTCCCAGTTACAAAAACATAAAAGCACCAATTGAAAACTGATGAGGGGTGGCTTCACTAATAGCGAGTTATCTAACTGCGAGTTTATCGCATAGGTACTGAAGTGCCGATAGGACGTTATTGTTCTTTACAGATAAGTCACATGAACATTAAACACAATAATAATGATAATAACAATATAATTAATAATAAAATGTCAATACAATAATTGAGTTATTATTGGCAAAGGATACAAAAGAAAAGAGGGAGGGGGGCGTAGAAAAGACAATGACACAATCAAGAATCAGCTGATATGATCCACGGCTGACCAACTTGAATGAAAAATAAAAATAAAAAGCAGCAATTCTACGCCGGACATTCCGTCTAGCTCACCTCCCCCCCCCCCGTGCCGTCTGCCCAATTGCAGCTGTCGCAGCCCCAATTATCTCGTTCCTTGCGCCGCCGTCACCGCGACCGGAAGAGGAAACGGCGCCGATGGCCGGGGGGCGAACAGCCGCCCGCCTCCGAGCACAAGATGCGCAATTGTGCCCCGGCAGCAACGCAGCCCGTGGGGCGGAAGAGGGGCGACGCACGGGCACCTGCGGCGCTTCCGGTCACACGCCGCTGGCGATTGGCCGCGTCTTAAGTCTGCTCATTTCGCTCCCTTTTGTTTGCACAAATAACGAGAGGCCGTGATAAACCGCATTTTGACTTTCAGCGTTCTTTCTGAAATATCCTCGTAGATGTAGATGTAGAGGAAGTCACATGGCTTTCCACATAGACGAATGCCTGTTATGAAGCTATTAAGCTTCATTTCAATATTCCTTAAAATTTAAATTAAATGTTTAGGTTAATGTTACTAGCACATGCCAGATTTTTTTTGAAATAAAACAATTGCAATTTTCCCCTGTGTTTATTCATAAACATTAAAATTAAATTGAATTATGTAAATGATGTAGAGAATGCATTACAAAATCATCTGGTGTTGATATTTCAAGACAGTAGCTACATTTTTATAATTCCATGTGAAATAAAATTAAAGATTATCCAAAATAGTACATTTCTGAGAACATAGTGGCTGAAGTAATCCACATTTTTAATCTCTCAAAGAATACAAACAGTGAAAACAGTTTTCACAACAAGGCCGTTAAACTCTCGGGAAATAATATTTAGAAAGAAGGGCAATGTTGATGTCATGTCAACGAAGCTTGTAAACAACGTAGTGTGACAAATATTAGGGACTAGTTTCTAAATACAGTGACACAGACAATATGGACAGTTGCTAATACAACTACAGTTACAGAGCATGAAAAACCAATAAAACTAATCATCATTGGAAGCAAGAATAACGCTTTACGATGCATATCCACGCCCAAGATGGGAGAATTAAGAAATTTGTCCTGTTTGGTCAGTAATGAAGTAAATATTCAAGTTTTATCCACAGGAATTTGTATAAATAAAATTTTAGTCAGAAGCATATTATCGCAGGCCTTAAGTTTTAACGTGTTGTGTGTTTTTGTTGAAACATAATAGACAATGCTATCGAAAATCTTATATTTGTCAACTCTCATGATTTAAATTAGCAACAATTAACCCAATATACTTCATTAAATATAACGACCACTAAATGCAATTTTGATCGACAGAATCAGGAAGAGTACTGAGAACATTTTCGAAAACAAATTTTCGCTAGTAACCACAATCCGAATATTTTGTCCCAACATGCTAGGCAAGATTTCTTTTTTTAATAACAAAAATTAATAACGCTTTTATAGTAAATGAACAGAACGGAAGATGATTGCAAATGATCGCCTCAAAATATAAATGGTACATCCATCACGAAAGTGCTACGAGTAAGTACCGTATGCGCTTCCAGAAGTTAATATGTGTGACAAAACAGTTGTAAACTGTACAGTGGAGACTTTGCAACGTAAAAATGGTGGCAAGCAATAGGTGGACCGAAGGCAACGCTTCTCAGTCGATAGCACTGCTCAGGCACTGCAGTGGCTTCCCTGCAGGTTCCACGAAGCCCGAAAGCTCTCGTCCAACCGCCAGAACAAGCAAACTAACCGACCCCACCCCGCATGTGAGTCTCTGTGCACGCGCTTGCATGTTCCCAATGGCCTCCTCTTCTTAGAAGCTAATTTTAGAATCGCGTTTGCCAGGATTGGCCAGCCAGGCTCACAAAGTGGGTCTTAAAACGTTTGGTGATTGTAATCGTCATGTAAAGATATAGTGTGGATCGTTTATTACTGACCCTGTTCTCATTTCAATTATTACGTTTCTATAGTGAAAAATATCATTCACGACTTGCAATATTCGATTGAAATGCAATGGAAGACAAGCTATCTTCATTACTCACAGGATAATCCCACGTTTCACCATCGCCCTAATCCATTTCATTGCATCAACGCTCTAAATAAGAACGAAAGTAAACACATCTTGAAATGTTCTTTTCGACACCATGGCGGCGAGCCCAAACTGGCGAAGACGTGGCCGAGACCCCCTTCCCTCCTTCCACCTCCGCGACGTGGCCAGCTGAACGCTCCGCACCTGACGCGGCCGCCAACGAGGCACTCGGCGTTGCCATCTCCACCACTCCCTCCGTTCGTCCTCTTGGATCACCCCGAGCTCCGCGTCCGCTCCACTTGGGCATTATGCACAAGAGTCGTAAAACCGGGTCCCTCACGCAACGAATTCGTGATTCCTAAGGGCTCCGTTTCAGGGAGGGAAGCGTCGGGCTAGAGACAAGGGGAAGGCACGGCAGTAAACGGAGAAAATATGCAGATGGCAGGCGCAGAGAGCGGCGGTGGCAATCGGGAAGCAGCGATCGCGAGCGCGTGGCTCGGCGGAAGCGCACGCGAGCGGCGCGTGACGGCACCTGCCGGCGCGGCGGCGAAGGCGTCAGCTGCGACTATCGGCGGCTGGCTGGCTGCTTACGCGTTATCTGGCAGGCGACGACGTCGACGTCCTTCCGCAGCCCCGGAGGCCAAGGCAGCGCGAAGCGGTGCGAAGAGGCGAGGCGAGGCGAGCCGAGCCGAAGAGAGGAGAGCACCTGAGGTGGCCCTGAGCCGCGGTCACGGGGCGCGGCGCGCAACCCGGCTACGTCACCGCATGACGTAAGCGCGCGGTCAGCTGAC
>BOPP01000046.1:6071587-6083816 GCA_017312745.1 Gryllus bimaculatus
CGCGCCGTCGCCGCCGCCAAGGTCAAGTTCGCCATGTTTCACCGCGCGTCCCGCCCCCGCACCGCGCCGCCGCTGCCTCCGGCGCGCGCCACCGCCTATGTTTACATCGCGCGCAGCAAATGCGATGAACGGAACGAGTGGAGCAAGTGAACGACATGTGTACATGCAAAGCACCACTGCAACGGGGGACGTTTTTATGCTTAACGATTAGTATTTAATCGAGAACGTTAAATTTGAGCGATTGTCACAAATGAAACCAAGGGTCATCGAAGGCAAGTGGTATAAAAACGGCTGTTCGAATACCCACTGAAAGCAACACGTGTTTTAACAATGCAAGTAACTGTGTCATTTGCTGTGGCCGTTCGGAAGAGTAGAAGTCCGAGTACGATAGAATCACTTGACAGCAAACCGGAACCAATGAAAATGATGGATATTAAACCGACACTACGCCGTTACATCCAAATGCTTGAATCCGAACATTTCACTATAGTATCTCAAAATATTTCGGTTATTTATGGTAGAAATACATTTTCCTTTCCATAGAGAAATTTCTCCGCTACTCTTAACAAATGCAGTGCCAGCCAGTTCATCTGTGGGCAATCCTCGCCATATTTACTGCAATGTCAGCGGCAATCCTGTGCCGCCATACGTTACCACGGCAATATCGCTAATTCGCCCACCCCGACCTCTTTTCTCCGTGCTCCTGATGCAGCGGCGAGGAGTGCACGGCGCCCGCCCTCCCCGCCGGCGCAGCGCAGGTGGCGCGGCCGCGGAGATATATTTGGCAGGGGCAGCCGGGGCGAGGAGGGGAGAGGGGGAGCGGAAGCCTGAGCAACGCCGCGGGGGCGGAGGACGAGGGGGGTAGAGGAAGGACGGAGGCGACGGCGCCGCCCGGGTGCAGCGCGGGGGCGACCGTGGAAATAAACGGCGCCGTCAGCCGCGAAAATACCGCCGGCGGCGGCGGCGGCGCCCCGCGCGAGCCGCCTCTGCGCCGGCCTCGCCAGCGGGACGAGAGGATTGGATGCACTCAGAGGCCTCGCAGCCGTGCATGCTAGGCCTTAAAGACAATAAATAGTGAGGGAGAGGCAGTGACTATTTCGGGGCTTAGTTGCAAACATATATGTTGCCTCACTTTGAAACGTATTTTATTTTAAACGTTTTACACCTACCTAAAGATTGCCTCCCACATGAATCAATCAATGAACGTTTATACGAATTCTACTGAGACGCGATTAGTCATAGTTACAAGGGAGTATACATTTCGAATTTCAAAAATAATGCTGGGATTTTCCCCGTTCATATGCAGCACACCGCCTCCCTCACATCTCTGCGGCCCTGCGGTCACTCCGCGCCAGGTTTTCGCCCGTTCCCTTTCGTGTGAAGAAGCCGCTTCGCAGAAGGCTCCAGGAAAGTGCGTCGCTGCGCCCACGGACCCCGTCGACAGAGCCGGCCGGCCGGCCGACCGCCCCCGCCCCCGGCCTTCGCCCATTCGGGGAAATCCTGCGTCGCAACGCCACACGCACATCGACGCGCGCGCTCCCCTGAGTCAGGGCGCGCTGTCACCCGGGCGGCATTTCCGGTGACAAAGCGGTAGCGGCGGCGAAGCGACGCCGGCGGTAACGTGAGCCAAAAGCAAATTCTGGAGAGATGTTGTCGGCTCTACGAGGCGATCGTTAGAACAATGACATGCCATAATTCATGAGCAATAATGAGACAACATAGTGAGAAAAGGGTCCAACTCGTAGCGATGAATACATGGAATGAAAGTTTTTTGACGAAAACGGGAAAATATTAGATTGAACTAATTCCTGATTAAGTGAATCGTGGGTTCATTTACGTAATAAATGTCCATGCTACAGCAAACTTGTTATGTTTGGGGCTTTATTATTATTATTATTATTATTATTATTATTATTATTATTATTATTATTATTATTATTACTTACAACCTAGCAATATTCAGCTTCCAATAATATGTTGGCTGCAACAAATATTTCTCTCAGTGAAACAATGAAGAGTTTCGGTAACGGACGAGTCATGTTTGCATGCGTGGAGGGCAGAGAAGCAACAAACGGATTCAGATGGGGACGAAGCCACGGGAGTTGAGAATTTTGTACAGTGAGAAGTCTTTTAGTGTGTAGCACTTTCGAGCCTCTCGGAGTGTTCAACTCGAACTGCCCATGCGCCGAGGTACAAACGTTGTATCCGCTAAGGTACTTAACCTTGCGCAAAAAGTCTCTACAGTCTGCTCCTAGAGGCTAGTCACCGACAAGGAATGTAACATGAAACTTTTTTCTGCGCACAAAACAACGCAAGCAAAAGTGAAATGTGAGAAGTACGACAGACGAGTTAGAACGCGTTCTAAAAGTACGATATGATTCTCGGAAAATGTAAATAAGGGGAAAATGGCTCTACGCCGACAAATGTGCTCGAGAAAAAAAACACTAAAAAACTGATAACCTTAAAAAAAACTGAGTGAGAACTGTTCTGTCCTCGTTCCGCCTCTTCCAAGAAATAGTATCAAGGTTTGTAAAGTCACATTCTAAAGATAGACATTCATTGTTCGCAATATTTCACACCATGGTGCAACAATATTTAATAAAACGTAAAACCATTTTCAAGAACGAAATATCCAGGCTAAATTGGCGTGGTTTTGATTTAATTACAGTTCCAAAGCTACTCGATCGCCCATCTACTTGGTTTGAGAGCAAGTTAACATATACCGTGTAGAGGTTTCATGTAAACATTCGTGTCAGATTTGACATCTTCAAAGAATTAGTTGGCAGAAGCAAACTCTATGAATATTACCACGGAAAGAAATGTTAATCTATTGTTTCGACTTGTGTGATCTGATATTATTGAGCAAAAATCACGATTCAAAAGCCCAGATCGTCATAAAACAGGTACATAACTTGAACGTTCATAAATCTGATACTATTCAAACATAGTAAGAACAGGCTTCGATAGCTCAGGGTAACAACTTGCCACTGGAGCGACTCCGAGCGGGGACGTACAGGGTTCGCGTTCCAGCTGTGGGGGTTTTCGAACTAGTACGAACATACGTAGTTAGCTCGAAAACTGAATTCTGGAGGGCGGCTGTTTGGATCTGTATTTTTCTGTAGTATCTCCGATCAACGCCCGACGAATACCGGAGCTTAACAAACTGCCAAGCCACTGACCGTAAGTGATCCATTCTTTTCATCCCTTAGATTCATTCTCGCATTTAAGTGCCCTCCACATGTCAGTGACTTTGGCTTGCGCGATTCCCTGCTGGAGGACAAACCTTGAGAAGAGAAATCCCGCAAGGCGAAGTGAATGTAGGGACCCGACCCCACGTTTCACCAGCGGAAGAACACCACCTCCTTCCGAAATATAACCAAGCACTACACATACAGGTCCAATGACCACAATAGCAAACGTGTCCAGATACAAACACAATCAATTAATCCTTATGCAGTAATCGAGTAACACGCGCCCGTCCTGTCACTCGCGGTTAGACCCGTTCCGGCCGGCCAATCGTGACAAACGAGGGTCAATCGACGCGCCTCAGATCCGTGGGGAATGGCGATAATTAAACCCAATTTTGAACTGAAATCGAAATTTTAAAGCGTTTTAATCGATTCTATTTCATGATACTTTCAACGCCCGAAAATGGATGAATTGAGAAACTGCAATACTTTAGAATTGATTTTCATTGAACTTGCAAAACAAAAAAGTTGTTAACATGAGAAAATCCGCCAGAGATTTATTAGATTAGAGTAGTATCATTAAAGTTAATATTTCATGAAGAATAATACAAGTAATAGGCATAGGGCCTCTAACATACGGCAGAAAGAACTGGAAGATTTATGATAATCTCCTTTCCGTCTGTGTAAAACTGGAAGAAATTCTGTGGTATTTAATCAAAAAATTAGTATTTTTAAATTTTTTTTAATGTTGATCGAATACAAAACAAGCTTGAAATATTGTCAACTAATTCAATTTTCTGTATCAATTATTTAAACGTAATTTGTATAAGTACTGACTCTGAGAAGTCACCTCTACCCGTCGCGACCTTCAACAAACCGAAACCGCTCTTGCTTCTGCACCCGCCTTCCTTGTGGCAGCTCTTTGCTCCCGATCCGCCTTTCTGATGAGCCCTGTAAGTCATACGCTGGCTCACTATTCTTGGACTTAAACATAACTGCACTTGAGGTAAATTAGCTGTTACGGTGTAAACCAAATCGGGAGGTTCAACTTCACCACAGTGAGGAGACCATCGTTATGAGATTTTATAACCGTACATATATAGGTCAACATTTATGTGGACGGTCTCCTCAGATAATTCTCCAATAAAATTTTCTAATAAACAAATTCTTTGAATTTAAATTAGGTTTATATCTACTGTCGCCATCATTAGGCGTGCCTAACTAAATGCAGAAAGCTGCGCAAGTTACTATAGTGGATCCTCGATATGTAGAATTTGAAGAGGAAAATAATCGTTTCTAGACGACTTTTTTAAGCTTTATTTTTCGAGTTGTGAAGGTTATTTCGCTGAGATGAATAAACTCTAGGGATTTAGGAAGCCTGATTGAATAAACTACTTTCTGGAGTATGTGTCTACACAAATACAAATATTTAATGAAATGTAAAGGTACGAACACAATGATAATCGCCACAAGGAATATCGCCGAAGTTCACTTATCATGTTCTCATACATTTCGGAATTCCTCCCGACCATCACTTGTGAACAAGAGCACCATTGCGAGGAGGGGTCACGGAGCTTCGCGCGCCCTTGAAAACACATTGTCGAGGAGGGCGGATAGGGAAAGCATGCCCTAAAGCTTTCAGCGAACTAGTAAATCACGTATTCTACAGAAAGTCAACAACTAATGCAAATTCACTCTTACAGTGAAGTGAGATCAAGTGGAACCATTTCAACTTTACATCGAGGAGGTTATCGTGGGTCGGTTCTCTGTTGGACTTAAAGAGTTTAATTAATGTTTAGGGAAAGTGAAAATAAATAAATACATTCAAGATAGAGAGGAATTCCAGATAGTGATGTTCGAGTTATCGCGGTTATCCTGAATTCAGGACAGAACAGAAGCTGACAAAACACTGGAGCAGTTTCTGATATTTTAAAATTATCTTCACTTCAAGCAAAAATTACGCGGAAACAACTCGTTTTCGAAAAAATTGTACACGATCTTATTTAAATATCTATTTTTTAGAACAAATTTCATTACAAAATATCTATCATCAATTTAGTAGTTTTGCAATTTTCACCTTGGTAATTTTCGAAATCACAGTTCACCGAAAGTGGGATCAACAGCATTTTTAAACGCGTACATTGCTCTCTTCCAGAACAGTATTTTTTTAAATGCCTATATTTTCGGGAAAATTACACAAAAACTATTTATATTTACAAATAATTGAGGATTACCTCATTTAAAGATATTTTAAGTACGGATTCCATTAAGGAAAAAATGTTTATCATAAATATGAAGTTGTAGGAAGATGCCAAAAAGAGGTTAATATTGTTCCATTTTCCTAAAATTCAGAGATCAACAAAAATTAGACCGGCAACACTTTAAGGCGTACTTTGCTCTAAAGGTGAAACAAATTAACATAAACATTTTCAGCAATTTTTGAGAAAACGTTTAAAATGTTAAGGCTTCCTGTAAAGTACCACGAAAATAAAAGTATCCGCTTCAAATGCACAGGGATTCGAGTTGGCCCGAGCGATAGGGGAATAACAATTTTGGACGAAATCGTCTCAGTGGTTTAAGCTCTAGAAATGACCACGGACAGGCGGGCGGATACACCTTTGCCTGAACTCAATTTTCGGTATCAAGGGGCCAAACGTATATTCGTGATAGAGGAAGTAATTTACTTAGTATAGGAACAAGATTTATCCAGTTTTTGGATGACAGGGCCCCGTAATACGAGTTTTCTGACGAAAAATAGCCACTTTGTATGCAGTAAATTACTAAATCGCCATTCACATATGTAGAAGGCGATAACGTAAAAAGGATATCATTACTTCAGATGTGTTGTAACGCTTCCATCATGCAAGAAAAGAAAAAACGACGTCAGGAGGTTATCGAAACAAGAAAATTCACCAACTTTTCCGCAAACACATCCTTATCTAAATTTCACAACAAAACTGCAAATAAACATTCACATAATCAATATCCGCTTACCATAATACTTACATCTGATGTTCAATATACTTACGAAAAATAACAAAAAGGAGTACTAATTTCGGAGACAAATTTGTTATGAATTATATTTTAAGAATATAGTTGTAGAAAGAGAAACTTTTGGAAATGAACTTTCACCAACGTTAATTGAGGGATTCAGTACAGGAAGTCTGCAATTCGACTTCAGATCGTTTCAGAGATACAAGATGCTTTATAATATGTCAGTAGGTGAAGTAAACAAAAATAAAATATGTAAATTTGTGGAGATTTCAAGGCTTCAAGAATCTTATGCTAGTGGTCAGTGGGAAAATAGAAAATGAATTACAAAGTACAGTGCGTTTGTTGGAAGGCAGCATGACGGGAGGGTTATATTAAGCGAGTGTTGGGCTAGAAATTACTGAATACTAAAAAAGAAGGACACTACATTAAAAACGTCTTGATATTGAACAATCTTGAGTCTGCTTATCAAATCCATAACCTCTCAAGACTGACAAACGGAAAGATATTATAGAACTGGCGATGTATGGCAATACAATCAGAACGAATCTGACGGAGCGAGAGGATAATATGAGTATAGGGGAAAAATTAGACGTTAAAGTGTAGATTGAGGAGGGGTTTCACACACCAACATAATCTTGCTCCCTTTACGACACATTCCTCCACAATTCTTCTTATCATCATTCACTAATCTACAGGCGTACTTTTGAAACACCTGATCATTTCTCCTATACAATTTAATTAAACCCAACAATTGAGACTCAACCGTAAAATAAATGAAAATGACACAGGGATAGTATGTGGCGGAGATTTTTCAGGATCACGAGACAAAATGAACGAAATGAACAAGAAACTGACTGAAAACAGATAATGTGTAATCTTTAATGACCTATTCTGAAAGAATCAACCGAAAACAAATAACCTTCTTAAAATTAAAATAAAAATGCAAAAAAATAACTCCATAAAACGTAATTATTAGTCTACAAACTTTTCAATAATTATCTTAAGATTACAAAATCATCTAAAAAGAGCCTTTAAATCTTGGAAATGGATTTTGTGCCAATATTTTAATTGCTAAAGGCTAATGCGTTTAATGATATCGCGAACCATTAGATTTTGAGCTAGTGATTATATTCACTTAGGGAGAAAATTATATTCACTCTGTTAAAACGCGCTTGCTCTACTACTGATTTAAAGAAATGTACATGTACGATGAGGAGATTTATGACATGGATTGAAATGCAGACAAACGATGCGACCAAAGGACTTCTAACCTGAATTTCGTGATGGAAAGCTTTGTGTTATGTTCATGCCGTAATCTACAAAATGAGTTAAAAATACTAATCGTCTACCTCAAGTGTGTGTACACACCACAAATGCCCCTATTTACATATAACAGAAATGCAAAATACTTATCACTGCTATAATACACAATCGAAGTATAAAAGGAACAAAATTATAATTAATCCAGTACACGTATTAAATAACTTCAAATTACTTGTACAAATCTCATAAAACAAGAATATAATCACAATGTAACATTAAAGAGGTACGTTATCTGTCGAATGTTCAAAATAAAGGAACAAATTGTTAAGAACTAATTTGCATTATTCCCACAGACATGTAAAGTGCTTCTTCATTGACTCGACTTCAATGATACGCTCTTCATTTAAACTGACTGCGATGACGTCAGTTTCATCATCAACAATGTTTCGTTTCATCATCCTGCACCTTCCTGATTGTCAGTTTCCTATTACGGCCAAAGCTCCTTTCCGGGGGCAAGTCTCTAGACAAGCTGGTCTTATTTAAAGCATTTTGAAAATATGATTTACAAAACGTTTACATTACCTTGAGGATACTTCCAGGTTAAAAATCTTTGGTGTTTTTTAATCAATTTAAAATGTTTTTATGAGACATTTCCCCGTGGTTTCTCTACCATGTCTTTAAATTACACGTTTAATGTTGTAGTGTAGGTGCTCTTATTTGTTCCTCTCTGCCTCCCATCGTACAATGTCATTAAGAGGCAATCCCCCAAAGCGTTCCTATATCTTGAATTACCCTCATCTAAACATCTTACGATAAAAAGTACACGACTTGTCAAGAGTAGTAATGATGTACTTAAGAATAATTATTTTGTTATTGTAAATGTCACATTCCAAAACAACACAAAAGTTTCCCCCGTCTATCTGTACCTCTTAAATTAAGAACCCCTTGTATACAAAACTGTTGCTGAGAAGGCATCTAATCCAGAAAGAGAGCGAAGGTGTTTGTGTTTCAGAGCAGAGTTGACAGAAAGAACACAAACACACAGGGATATTACCGCATGTTAACAAGAATTCCTATTAAAATGCGATAATGTACCTCACCAGAATACCTCGTAACAGAGGAAGTTCCTTGAATTCTTGTCCCTACCTTCTTTTGACTAGAATGAACAGCGGATTTTTGGTTCACCTTACGAGATATACAACTCTACCTACACCACTAGATGTGTAATTAATAATTCTTCTGTTAATACCGTAGCAACGGTTGCTGCAGTGGTTTTGTTTCTTCGTACCTCCGAAGATGGCTCGGCGGGGCGGTGTAGTCGGCGAAGGCAGCGAGGACGGCGCCTCCGCAGTAAATAAAGCAGGGCGCGGGCGCGGGCCTGTGGGAGGGTGAGGTGGAGGGGGGGGGGCGTCCGGGAGCGGAGAGGGGCACCTGACGTCAAAGAGCCGATCGATGCCCGGCTTGGACAGGGCTTCCAACTCAAAACTCGCACAACTCCCACTAAGAGAATAGGCCTTTGCTTACCGGTCCGATCTATAGGCCTTTCCAACATCCGTATCTTCTCCAGCCCAGTCAAGAAACAAACATCGAGGTAAATATTACTGATACAATGAAAGTAATGAAATGAACTATTGGGGATACATCACAGTTGTTAAAATGAATCAAATAAGAACTGTGGCAGTCTATATGGAACAATTAAGCACGCTTGATCATAGAACAATCCTAAAATAATTTTATAATTTGAAACAAATGGTAAAAGTGATAGGCATGTAATTTGAAGAAACTACAATACTGATATTCCTTTTATTGAAGATGTCAAACGTCTTAGGTGCTTAGACGTAGGAAAAGAAATGTAATAAAGATGGAGAAATAGAGATGGGAGAAATGGGGAATTTCGTAGTGGCAATGAAAAACCAAAAAACTTAAAATGTAGAAAGTAGAAATAGACAAAAACTATGAGTAAAAACTATATAAAAACGAAATAATCACTGGTAGGTCAAAGAAACGGTAGAAGAATTAAGCATATGTAGGTTCGGAACAGATTATTATAAAAACACTCAAGAATAAAAAAAATAAAAAAATAAAAAAAATTAGACATAGGAAATTGAGAACAACACTGGAAAAATAATGATGTACCACTCACATTTAGGAATGCAACAATTCTCACAATAGGGTCCGAGGGGGAGAAAGATAAATTATAGAAAGATATAATATTATAAGTAGAAAGAAGAAGGCTGATCATACACAGATTCTGTGGAATGGTATATGGAATTGGACTATTCTCACCACATACCATTTCATTACATACATATACAGAGTAGTTACTTGTAAAAATAATTATGCAATGTACGCACCAATTTTACAAAGTAATAAATACCTACTGCTGATTACTAAAAAAAAGACAAACATTCCTTAATCATCGAAACATATGCAGAAATGTCAAAATAAACAATTCTTCCAAGAAATGAAGGCTTTTTTTCTGGGTATTCATCATACGTTGGAACATAGTGGTTCTTCATCTTCGTAGACCCTGGCGGGAACTCAAGTTCACCCACGGACAAGTTGTCAGAGGAGCCGAACGTCAGCCCCAGGAATACCGCGAAAGCGACCGGGCGACCCAAGACGCGTCGGCTCTGGTCACTCGGCCGAGCGCGAGGAAAAGATTCATTCAATTGTTTGAACAGCCTTCACGCACATGGCACAGCGAGGCGAATCATCAATCACGTCAGCACCACGCCTTGCCGCTTCAAACAAACAGCGATAACGAAGGAGCTTCTAAGCAACACAAACTGCGAATTTTCGCTTCGGGAAACAACGATAACCTTCAGACAATAATTGATAAAGCTCATTATTGCAAGATTTCTCTGCTAACTAGATAAACAAGACATATCTTGCAGTCAATGAATTATACTTCATGGAAAAGAAACGATACGTTTCCAGAAATCCAAGAGTGAGCACGCGAAATCGAATGATTTCCCTCTCATTATACCGGAAGACATGATAATAGGGCACAGCCGTCGCAAAAGAGAGCATCTCTCTACAGAGTGAGCCGCCTTCCCGAGGGTGGACGCGCCGATGCGAGGGACCCCGATCGATGCCCGCTCTCGGAATGTAGGGCAGTGACGGTCGCAGGAGCGTCCTCTTACGTAAGGGAGAAGCCATGTTTAAAACATGGCGCCAGCGAGGAGCAGGAGCAAGTAAACACAGGCCGCGGCATCGGCCACGGAGACACGTCCCATCGACGCCGTCCTCGTCCGCCAGCGGAGAGAGGCGGCAGCGGCAACGGGGAGAGCCACGGCGCCGCGTTGTGCAACCCGCGCGCGCCCACAGCAACTAACATGGCCGGCAGCGGCGTCGGCGTCGAGCGCTAGCGCGGGCGGGCGCGGGCGCGGGCGCGCGCGCGGGGCCACCAGCTGCCTGACCTTGGCAATGACCTTGGCCGTGAGGCACACGCTCTGGGTTTCCAATTGATTGCGTCAAGACGGCGAAGGGGGCGGAGCGGGCCGGTCGGGATGCGAGGACGAGGGGAAAGCGAGCGGCGCAAGCGCGCCCGCGCGCGCGCCGCGCCGACGCCGCACCCGGCGCGCCGCGAAGTCGTCCTCGCTTCACTGGTGAATACGCGCGCGGTTCGGCAGTGAAGGGGCGCGTCCGAAGCCGTGCTGGCATCGCGCGTCCGCGTCGCACGGCGATGGAGGGTGAGGAGGAAATGGCGGGAGCGGCGCGGCGTGGAGGCGGAGTTGGTGGGTGGCATGGCGGGGCGGGGCGGGGCGGGCCGGATGCCGCCCCCAGTTCCTCCGCTTCGAACCCCTGACCGATATTACGTCAACTCACGGGACCCGCTTCAAGTTACCTTCTGCGTTGCAAAAATAGACATCGGCGCGAGCAAGCCGAGCCGGTTTCGCCCGCCTCCCCCCGCCTGGCCCACACGAGCGCGGCTGGAGGAGGAAAAGGCCCTTGCGGAAGGGAAGCGCGAAGGATTCGGAAGACCCGACGCCCCCATAGGCAAGCGTCCGGTCACGCGTCCTCCGCGGCCACGCTGCCCCCATCCTGGCACGGCTGGCGTCCGCTTGACCAGAGCAGCGCGGAACGAGTTGGCGAGGAGAACGGGGAAAAAAAAGAAGGGGAAGGGGGAAAGAAGGCTTTGGGGCAGAGAAACACGCGGACGCGCACTGCCGAGAGCAGCAACGGGACGGAAAATGGCTAGCGCGGTGGAAGTGCAGAAGTGAAAGACAACGTCGGCGGCAGGTGACTGCTTGGAACACGTTGTTTATGGAAACTCTGACAAGGAATAAGAAATATAGAGGGATTTGAGAGTACTTGAGAAGATTTTTATTTGAAATGTTCCTTAAGAATCGAAAGTTACATAAAGAACTCACCCATTTGATATAAATTAGCAGTTTAAAATATTGTCTACATACTTGCACAATATACGCGGAAGTACCATCTTTGGCTAATTTCACTAATTTACGTGAATTCTGAATGTCCTCTGTTGCATAAGTTGCATTAAATGTAATTTCTAATTAAACGCATTGGCCAAATGTGATGAGATTTGCTTTGACAAACAAATATATAATATGTAAGGTGGTGTTTGTTTTTACGTTTTTTTTGAGATAGCATTCCATCTCCTGTATCAGCCCATTTGTCAACCAAAGATATTACTTACTTTCGTGATGTTGCAACGCCTTTACTTAAAATGGAGTAAGTAACGTTTCCCATTATTCATGTTAAGCTATAAAACTTAACAATTTAAGGTAGAAGATCAAGGTGAGCGCTTTTTCGTTTAT
>BOPP01000046.1:6084770-6095774 GCA_017312745.1 Gryllus bimaculatus
GCGCGCGCGCGGGTGAATGGGTGTGCGGGGAGCGGGGCGCGTACGCGCGCGCCTCCGGTGAATTACGCGTAGCCGTAGGCCGCGTGAATCCGTGTAGGCCCAGCGAGGTGCGCCGAGATGAATGGCCACCACAGGACGTGGGGACGCGAGGGAGAGAGCAGGCTACAGCTCTGCGAAGGGCGGACAATCACCATTAGATCTTACTTAGTGGGAAGTAGTGAATGTTAATACGAAGATTAAACTTTCGAGTGTTATAGATTCATATTTAAGTGAAAGAAAAATAGTCTTCAGAAAAACGTGTATGAGAAAATATGCATTTAAAAGAGCGAAGTTTCTGAAACAATACTGAATATATTACACCGTCATGTGAAAATATACAACGTGAAAATTGTTAAATACTCAAGACGAACATAAGAGAAGCACAATATCATAAACCAATGACGAAGTAAGAAAATACGCAATATTACGTCTTTCAATCAATTATCAATGTAGAATTAAAAGATAAACCTGTTCCATGATATCTCAACTGAAAGATGAATCGAAACATCACAAAGAATCCATGTACTAGGAGAGCGTCGAAATATTACATCTCTTCGTCGATTACGTACACTAAGCAAAAACGTCAAAAACAGAGAAAACCGATCGAGAAGTAAAATTGATTCATCAATAACAATTGGCACATACATATCTACAAATTATGACGATGGTTAATATGAAAGCCATACTCAGCACAAGCAAGGAAGGATTTTACGTTTTATATTATGCGGTTCCTGCATTTAAAAATAACTCATACTATACGTTTGGAATGGAAGTATTCGCATAAAATACAGAATGTTTGAATTCAGGTGAAATGAAAAGTCTTCTTCTCAATTAGACAAACATGATTATTGTGTCATTTTGATGTGAAATGCAAGGAACTGAAATATTTTTTGTGTTTAAGTGAATCGAAACTGAGGATATTTCTAAATATTGCAAAAGAAAAAAAAATCAAGGAAATAAACGACGAAAAACACAAAGTTGGAAATGGAATGCATATTATAACTGTAGCGTATCGCGCTGCTCTCCAATCGCTGTCGACCTCAGCTACCGGTCGTCAGAACTGCTGAGCACTAGCTGTTTGCAAATAACTTCCCAAGTGTTCAACAAAGTTCCGGTGACGTATCGGCTGAAACAAAATTACAACACAAACCAACTAAATCTATACTGCTTCTGTGATCAAATAGGTAAACAAATTTATTATTTATTGCTATAATAATAATAATAATAATTATTATTATTATTATGAACAACACGGTAATTTTTCATCGGAGATAATGCACCTTGTATATTGAAATAAATCTAATCATATCACGAACCTACTTCAAGTAGAAAAATTGCTATAATACATGCTTTTATTTTCCTTTGGGATAGCACTGTATTTATCTATTTCTCAAGTGTCGTTCACACGGTTTAGGACTGATAAACACGACTGATAAGCTTTTGCTCTAAATAATGAAAGCATATAAGCGTCATTTACAATGATCAAAATAGTGATACTGCATTTGAGGGGCTGGTGATCGCTTCAAAGATAGGGTACTAGAAGATAAATGTATAAATAGATGTAAGAAACTCAGACTGATATTTGATTTTAAAGAGGACTAATGAAAAAATGAGACATGTAGGTGGCGAATTTGCATACCACACTCCATAATCAATAGTTAAAATTAAATCATTGTATTCGAAAATACTCTTAACTTTACTGGTATTCGATCACAACAGAACTCAGAACGGTTCCCGCCGCAGTTGCCCGGGTGCGCATTCAAGAATCTCAAAAAACATAAGGAATTTTAAATTCCTGTGAGTCTATGCAACAGGCATTGAAATTACATGATTTCCGGGCAAAGCGCACAAAAAAGCGCAAGAAACAACCAATGTTAATACCACTATTTCGATGACGGTGCAATGATTGACCCAACTTGAGCAATCCCCATTACAACTGTGTAGGTGACATCTACCTAACGTTAATAATATACAGTATGTTGTTTGGTAAAATCACGTGGGAACTGTGTACATCAATAATCGTGAAAGTTGTAGAAAATGGAAGGTTGCACAGCAGACCAAGCACATTGTTGTTTATGTATCAATGAAATGCTTTTTCCTTCTAAACAACCCATCCTAAACACGCAGAAGATGTTCGTGGAGAGCGTGTTCATTGCAGGGGAGGAGTAGGCGCGGCTGAAAGCCAGATTCAATGGATCGGCCGCATCCTGCAGCGAGAGGGCGCTGCAGTGCGGCGTGGCGAGGCGAGGTGAGGCAGGCTTTGCGGCCAGTACGAGCGTGCGGGCGGGTTGGCTGCTGGCTGGCAGCAGGCGGTGGCGCGTGGCGGCAACGCGATGCCATGCGATGGGCCTGCCTGCCTGCCCCCTCCCTTCCGCACCTCGCACGCGGTCGCGCGCCTCCGCGCACGTGCTCCCTCGCCGGCACCCTAGCCCGCTCGCCCGCCCTAACCTTATCGACGCCGCGCGGCCGCAGTAGATCGGACGCGAGCGACAGCCTACGAACTAGAGATGCGACAACCATGTTCGAAATTAAAGCATCGGTGTTAATTAATAATAGATCGACCAAAAACCATAGACTTTTTCAACGTCGATATTTGAAGCTGGTATAGTAACATCTACGTAGCATTATTTATTACGTTCGTGGGTACAAAAATTGCACTTGAAAGTGTTCATCAATTCACCAAATAAGGGTTCGAGATGAATGGTTAGACCGTACAGCTCACAGCTAATTTGTTGACCACCTCTCAATATACGAAATGAATATGAAGAAAGATGAAATACAAGAGCAGTGAGGTCATCTCAGGCGAGAGAGTTTGGTCAATGAAGGTAGTGCAAACAGCTTTGGTTCCAACACATGAATAGTTATTATTTTATATTTTCAATTTTACAGTATTGTGATAAGAGGGATTTTCAAAAACAAAACATCAGAAAAAGGGGAAAAAATCAATATTAAAAAAAACATCAGTGTTAATATATCGATGTTTAAAACATCGATGTTTTAACAAAATCATTGGTGATAGTATACTGATGTTGAAAACATCGACATCGATGTCACATCCCTACTACAAACCTCGTCACAATCGCCGCCGCCAGCGGCGATTCAAGATGCAAGACCTCAATGATGAAGGTAGAGGACTGTCATGATTGATTTCTTTCAACACGTCGAATGAATGTAACAAACGCTAATGAAACACGAACTCGAATACGAGTAGAAAATATAGAAACCATATAATTAACATGCATATACTCCCAAAGTAAGCATTTTGACTAAAAGAAACTATAACTATAAATAATAAATTATATTCATCGCCTTCGTTAGCCAGTGAGTAATTACTAAACTTCAACATAATTCTGACTATTTGTAAATGTTACATTTGATTATTACTATTTGTAATCATGACATTATGAGACTTTATGCCAAAAATCCCAAAGAATATATTTTGAGATTTTCTTAAGTTTCGTGATTTTCAATGAGAAGCCACATAGTTCTAGAAGTAAATTGGCCAGCGAAAATACAATTAAATTACTTCCTCTTTATTCGAAACAATGAAAAGCAAACATAAATCATAAATTGACGTTCTAAAATTTGTGTGTTTATCATATCTCCAAAACTGTAATCAAAAGCGAGAAATTTTAACACACCACTTTCAAACATTAAAACTTAATTAATGTTATTATGCATTTATATAATGAACTGTCCAATTAATTAAGATGTAAAGAATTATTCGAGAAGACGGTATAACAAAGTATACCGTAATATATATTTAAATAATCAACTAAACTGCACGTAACAAAAACGTAAATGTATCTTAGCTATCACCAACCAATAAGTCTTAACGCTTCCGTTACTTTTGGTCTCTACTGCCCAGAAACACCCCTGAAACAATACTCCATTGTTCCAGAGCTCTAACTACATTTCATCGCGAGTAAACACGAAAGCCGCCTCAACTTCGCCTTCTCTCGCAGAGAAGTTGGCTAATGCTCGGGAGGGCGTGCTCTCGAGGGGCATTCGTCTTCCTTCGCGGTGGCCTGTCTCTGTCACCCACCCCGATTCATCAAACAATTGCAAAGTTTTTATTGTAATCTGAACATTGTGCTTCAACAAACAATTAAATTTTAAAAAAAGAACAATTAAAAAGACACTCCGCTCCCCCGCCCAGCGCCGATCAGCAAGCGCCTCGGCGACCTTGCAAAGGACTACGCTGCGCACGGCACGCTTCGGCGAGTCAATAGAAATCGATCAACCGCTTGCAGGGCACGTTGGGACGCTTATTATCCACGCCACTCTGCTGATAAACATTGCACCTGTAGACGGTACACAGCACGTTTTGCTCATATCTTTATTTCAACACAAGACTTAAATCTTTGCACTGGCATGGTAAGGAAAATAAAAAAATAAACACGAAATTATGAGTTAAATTTCTTGAATTATTTTGTAAACAAAATAAGAAGCGAGAATTTTGCAAGATCAAGGATAGTTGAATGGATATTACAAAAAACATTATTTACAAATATTTATCTTTACATAGATCACTTTACTGCTTGTTCCGGGAAAAATATCCAACAGTAAATTTAACTCATTTCTTCGTGGTCATGGACGATGCTATTGTTGTTGTTATTATTGTTTACTTTTGTTGTTTTCACAAAAGCACATATGATTCTGGAAGGCATAGCAAAATGCAGAAATTAAGAAACATGGAATTTTTTCACACCTGTTCCATCTAAAAACTTGTATTCATTACACTTTTCTCTTTTAAACTCAAATTTCAAATATTTGCATGTCTTAAAACATCACTGAGATTTATTCTAAAGAAAAACGTATCTGTAAACAGATTATGATGATGAAATTATGACTAATATTTTATTAAATAAAAGTAAGTACATGCATCATGTTGACAATTATCAATATACACATACACGTCTCAAAAACAAAACCACGTTTTCTTAATAAACTGTCACTCATTCTGTTTAAATACCATTCAGCACAAACAGATCCTTTTGCTTTTTATACACGGAAAAAATTGCATGTCACGTACAGTTATCAAGAAAAAGTTAAGTTAATGGCAGTACTTTTTGAACGAATATCAAAAATACATTAACACACTGAGCATCAAATTACTGTTTCTTCTGCATTGATTGCAACATTATAAATATATACAAGAATGTTATTCTTTAGTTAATACACACAAAGTTTGAACGAGGATTAGCATTGCAAGGAGAAGAAATTAAGTACTTTTAAAATTAAACGTTCTAGATTTGTAAAGCAATATACAGCCCTTAATCCGGTAAATTAATAACCTCTCCACTGCATTAATATGCAATTATTGCTGGCATCATAATCATGCAATCCACCCAGAACAGTACTCCAATGTGGCACTTTACCGTTTCGTATTCCATAACATTTATCATAAATCCGCCAAAATTTCCAAATAAAGGTGCCCACTTCCCATTTTCCAAGCTAATTTGGTAAAACGAGACATCAACGTACGGCTGACGAAATTATTTCTTAAGGAGAAACATAACTTACTTGAAATCACATTTCACCACAACTTTGCAATTAAAAATTAAAGTTTGATCTTGAAGTTCATATTCGACAATGTTTATAAGCGAATATTCTGAAGCGCCCTTAATAAATGTGTTAAGTCACGAAAAGCGAAATATCTCCATAAATAAACTAGTGATCATCATACAATTGATAGTGGAATCTCCACACTTTATGATACTGCTCATGTAAGCTTTCATCACAAAGCAAAATATGAAAAGCATAAAGCTTAATTAGAACTTCGCTTAATCAGTTTCCCAAAGACATTACTAAGTTCAGCAACCGCAATGCATGGGCTTCTGACGAATTCCACCTAATAAATGCGACCCCGGGTATCTTCCATTGGCTCGACTTTTAAAGATCGAAAGGCCCAGTAGACAGTTCAGCCACAGGACCGCCTCCAACTCTCTAGTGCCCGCCAAGTAGAGATTATGGAGTCTCCACAACTGTATTACTCGAAATCCCGACTGGCGCTCACACGTGCTCTGTCACCCCCCCCACACACACACACACGCACACACACCAGGCTGGAGGGCGTTCTCGGGAACCCCTTCGCCTCGCCTCCCGCGAGAACAATTCAACTCACAATTTCCTGGCGCTGTGGGACGCACAATGCGCCGCATTATTCCAAAACGGCCCCGCTTCCGCGCCCGCCCCTCCTTCCTCCCAGTTTACACAGCCTAACGAGCGCGAATTCAGCATTGAAATTAATATGAAAATTCGGTCGTTACGGCCAATTACAAGGCGGCATAAAGCCTCCGGTCCCGCGCCGCGGAGAGAAGTAGAACGACTCGACTCGCAGTTTCTGGCGCCGGCGCGGCGCGGCGCGCAACGCTCTAAGCCAACGTGGACATTCTGGCTTTCGTAACGCAGCGCTCGCGCATGCAGGCTTCGCAAGGCTTCTATCCTCCGATTTCGGCGCGCCGGTCGAACGACAATAATTCACTGGCCAAGGCCATTAAATGCCAAATAACCCAATAAAAAGCGCGCTCACAAACAAAAACCCCGTCGTTAAATGTCAGTTGCCCGGCACTTGCACTGCCTCTAATATTCCCCTTGCGATTACGAGGTTACGTCACCCGAGCTGAAGGTGAGTGCGAGTCGGTAAGTCCTTCGCCCGATGCCGGTGGCGTATCTACCAAGACCGCGAAGAGCGAGTGTGCCAGCGTCCGGACACGTTCGCTTCCCTGCGTATGCTTTTCGTTGATAGCTAGAATTTCCCCGTCAATTTATACAAGGAAGTCACACACTTATTCAAAAGGAAATATTCTAGGAAAAGTGGACTACAAATGAGGATCGACTAACAAATAATGGAGTGTGTTTCATGAACGTCAAAAACGTTTGCATGAGACATACATCCGACATACATGCATACAAATTCTAAATATAAATCTTTATATTTCACATTTCACCATCGGGTCACAATCGTAAGTTTTAATAATATCGTGGGAACGTTTTACGGTTTGCAATTGGCAACGACCGTTGCGACTCAATAGCTCTCAAGCAGAAATAATCTTACAAATGTTTGACTGGTCAAAGAGTTGACTTTCCAACCGGGAAACGAATCCGCACCTCCCGAGCATTTTGGAGTACATCGCAGATTCGGGTTCGTTTCTCGGCTGCAGAATTCATTCTCGTGACGTGCCGAGACCTTTGCTTTCTTTTAGGACCTAGGAGTTTCATGCGCGTACCTTTACTCACACCGCTTGAATTAGACGGTTCATGTCTTTCCACGCTGAAGACAACTACTACAGGGCGGTGAGGATAATAAAAGGGACCAAGTACTCCTCTATTCGAAGGTCTCATACTTCCTCAGGGAAAAGTTTGTTTATTTAGGAAGAAATAACTCTTAAAAAATGATACAAATAAGTAAAACAAAAATGAATCTGATTTTGCCACTGTCAGCTGAAAATCTTAATCAATTAATTAATTAAATGGTCATTTAATTAGATTAATCATTAATAGATTAACTTTGGTTAACTTGATCTATTCATTTGAATGTAGAACATTAATGCCAACGATTGGTACGTAGCAACTTCCTGAGTGTATAGCGGGAACAATCCAAAGGGCTAAAATGTTAAGGAGATACATAGTATTGGCAGCGGAGGACGTGTTTTTTTTACTTGAATAGATAACGGACACTGTTACACATCGGAACCTCATAGACATTGTGAATAAGCCCATTGATGATGCCGCTATTTATCATGATTTGCCGCTTGCAAAACAACACGCATTACATTTTGGTTTGCCTTCCCCGGGCGGAGTAAAGTTTAATAGATGTCGCAGGACATCAAAATGGGTCAGTCGAATCACACCGTTAAATATATAGGGGCGCCAAATCACTCTATACCGGACAGCCAGAATGCACGTAAAGCACTTCCGTATGAGGGCGGGCGCTCAAAAGAGATTGTCGTGCAATCCACTCAAAGAGATAGCAGCAACTGAAGACAACTGGGGTCAGCAATTCCAGAGAGATTAGTACATTCAAGATAAATTGAACTACTGTAAGTGGTGTCTGTAGACAGATCCGCGATGTACAATATCTGATTAAGAGGCTGCGTATCTACAGCTGAGAGCATAACAAGGCACGAAAAACGTGTTTCTCTGTGGATATGGTAGTTAGTCGGACATCTGTGCTCTCTCGGCGGGGGAGACGGGCATTAAGTTCTAATTCACATCGACTTGAACAAGGCGGCGGGCCATTATATACCTCCCCACAAAGGGGCAGGCACGCCCGCTCCAATAAGAGGTGGGTTAAATCTTGTCCTCGCCTAACCCAAGCACCTCTTGCCAACTCACTTTTTCACGAGCGGTTTATACCGGTGCGGAAAAAAAACTCGTGGGAAACCCAGATACCAGTTTTCAGTGAATTAGGTTTCGCATCAAGAACAATATAAAACCTTCTGCTTTGTGGCTTGAAAGATAACGAACGCTTGAGTTTGGTTTTGTAATGATTTAATGAGTTTACGTGACAAGAATTTATTACACCAGAAAAATCACAAAATGGCCACATACGACGTCAAGTTGAATTGACCTATAACTGTCCCGAGAAGGAAATATAACCATGCATTCACAAGCGCACCTGTGTTGGTTCCACCTCAGGCTGTTTGTTATAGAAATGGACAGAATCTGCCAAGCAGGCATCCATTTCCTCCTACACCAATGTCGCAGGTGGAGCCCGCCATGTGGGGAAGTAAATTAGTAGAATGAGATCAAAGCATTCCCCATGTTGTTCTCGGCCGTTAAAAATTACAGTCGAGCAATCTCTAGATCCTCAGACAAAATGACTTGCCCAGCTCTTAAGGTATCTACGGAGATCTGAAACTGTCGAGAAGAAAGCCCTAGGAAAGTTCGTTCTTGAGCTCTAAATGTACTTAGAAAATAAAAAAACCTATTCTTGGGCCATGAATTTCATCGCTACTGTACAATATGTACGATGATCGACTATGAACAGTTTTATTTTCTGATAAAGTGCTTATCAAACTGAGCTCGTAGAAGTAGGGGGGCGTCGTTCGTCCCAATACTCACCATCACTAGTTCAACGGCCTTCATTCAGAAAAATTGTCACTTGAGATTCTCATCAACTACCTCTCACTCTTCACACGATAGATTTAATTTAAACACGAAGCGGAACGAAATACGGTCCCACATGTTAAAGTACATGAATACAACAGGAAACACTTGTCGAGACTGCGTAACATTTTCCTCGCCTGGTTGAAAGCCCATCCTTGTCGATGTATTAATACTATCTTTCTTCGCCTCGTCAGAAGACATCATCTTGCCACAAATAACGGTTTACCTTTGTTAAACAATCAAACACAGTGTCTAATCTTGCGGCCGAGACTATTACAAAGAAATTATAAAGAACATAATAATGGATAATCAATCCAGTTGCAAGGTTACCTAAGCAATATCTCGCAGTTTGGTGCAGCATGGCATATGAGTATACAAATAAAATTATTCTAACTATCTTAATAACCAAAATTAGCTCAATATAACTTTCATTGTGTATCTTTACATGAACGTTACAATTTAAAGGAAAAAGACACCGAGGGAAACACAACTATATCAGCAAATCCTTCTCAATAAACAAAATAAAATGTATAAAAAAAAATAGAATAGAAAAAGAAATCTGTGTTTACTAATTCACCAGATAAAATCGAAGCCCTGAGCATGTCAAAAAAGAATGCCAACAACACGAGATTGAAGTCATTTCTTAAAGTCCTCATTTTAGATTCACACATTCTGAGAAATGGATTACAGGGAGATTAAAAAGTATTTTAGACATGCGAAGATGACTCCTCAGTTGATAGAATGAATAAGGCTTGTTTATTATAGCAGGGGTTTACAAAAAATTTATACTCTAGTGTTAAGTGTGTGATACTGCGTTTAAGAATCTAAAAGTATGAATGATTCAGCTCTTCAGCCAACAGGGTGAAAATCACCACACGTTTATTTTTGACACCGGTTTCTTCAACGACAGCCAGTTAACTTTTGCGAAAATCCTTTCTTGGTCACGTTCTTGATGTTCATCACAAAAATGGACGAGCATCACGTACGTGCAGCCATCCTCTACCATCTACTCATCTGGAATGGTCTCGCTACATTTGTAGAGTTTAGAATTAGCGAGCGGAACATAGAACAACTGTCATTTGTGGCTCAGTTCCAGATACATCGACTCTCGGGGAACACCTTTGTCCAGCACTTCTCAGTATTTCGATAGTTCATCATAAAACGCGCCCAAGACCAGATTTCCCATTATTTTACCAAGTGGAACGGGTGCTTTTGGGATTGAACGCCGAACCGGGCGTTTATATTAAAGGGGCAGCGGGCAAGCTCTCCGCTCAATCCTCTTTCGGCGAAGTTCGCATCGCCTACATAAAGGCCTGCTGAGAGGGCTTTGAGGCCTTTCTTAGACGAGCGCAGTCTACTGTGGATGACCGGGGCGTTGTACGTTCCGGCCTTCGCGCGTTTGCTCTTACAATGCACATTCGCGTATTCCAATTTATTAAGCGCTAATTGTGGAATTTTCCCTGATCGATTTTCATCGGGCGTGTGTTATCGCCTTAACTCCGAAACGTGGGGTGACGGGCGGTAAACCAGGAGTGAAAAGCAAGGAATGCTTAGTGTTGCTTATGTCAGATGGTGGTGGTCGTGAATTGGAGACGAGGCGAGATCTCCGTCTGTTTTTTAAATCCTCTCTCTCTCTCATCTCTACTCCCCTCTTGATTTTTATCGGCATAGACGTTTTCTATCTTTCACTTTTTCATGCTTCTTATTCTCCTTTCGCTTGCTGAGGTTAGTCGTGTGGAGTCTGGGGTTTCAGGTGGCCGCCCTTGTGTGGGTGCAGCGGGGGCGGGTGCGGCTAACTAAGCGCGACTAGAGCGTCAACAGTACCTGCGTCACGCAAGCGCATGATGCAAG